>JAKLMF010000214.1:0-23210 GCA_022813555.1 Botryosphaeria agaves | reverse complement strand
GTCTAGACCCCTTTACAGCCCACTAAGCACCCCATGCTCCCCCCTCATGCCCGCCAAAGGACTCGCCAAATAATCCGCGGACGATACAGCCGGCTCGTCCTTGACCTGCGCAATAACATTGGCATAAGCAGAATTTGAATATGCGCCCGGATCCAGGTACGATGGATATGCCGACGACCATTTTTGCAAGTCCTCGACGAACTGGGTTGTCGAGGCGTCTTGATAGTCGTCAAGCGGCAGCGGGTTCTCCAAGGGGATGTGAATGTGGTCGCCCGTGAAGTCCACTTCGTCGGTCGGATACATATCGATCGTCATGGCTGAGGCGCCTACATCGGTTGACATTCCGGCGAGGGTAATGGACGAAAGATCGTCAAGGTCGAAGTTGTGCTGCTCGAACGACTGCGACATGTCGGGCACTGGATTGCTCACAAGTCCATGGGTGATCGAGTCAAATGCCGCTCCGGCAGCCGCTTCCTCTTTGCAGCCAGGAACTGGCAGGATGACATTCCGCCAGGTCGTCTCGCCCGTGCCGGCGTGCACAGCTTGGCTGAGAGTCCAGTAGATGATGAGCATCTTCTGTGGCTCGTACCCTCCTTTGCGCATGGCGACGATCTCCTGGACAGCAGACAGACTCTTCAGTTCGTCTCGAGCGCGGTCCTCTAGGCGTTTGATTGCTTCTTCCGAGGTGACGGCCTGGTCTTCTTCGCCAGAGAGGAGACTACGCCTCTTGGCAGCTTCGCGCAGGAGGTTTGCCAGATGCGTGATTTTCTGGGCCCAAAATTCGCTGCCGAAGGGAACGGTAATGCGGTTGCGAAGGTGATCGTCGTGGGTCACGCGCCCCGCGCTTTGCTCAACAAAGACTCCATTGTTGAAAAATCGTGTCCGGCATTGTGAAGAGCCGTTGGGGGTGAGATCACAGGCACTCGAGAACTCGAAGTGTATGCCGAGTTCAGCGCCTTTCGGGACAGTCTCTGTCATCAGCTCCATGGATGCTTCGGCGAAGATGACCTGGCAGTCCAGAGCCCCTTCTGCGTACATCGACGCTAATGGGGGGAAAGACTTCTGCCATTGGTCATTGTCGTCGAGTTGGAGGTCTGGCAATTTCGGGGACTTGCCGAACTTCGTGAAGGTGTGCAGACGGACTCGTGGATCCTGCCGCGGATCCCGAACGAACATCTCGAACTCGAAGGGCTCAATCGTGTTCGGTAGCAGATCTGCTAGCCGATCGCTCAACGGGGAGCCAAGGGGTAGCGGTGAAAATGGACCAATCGGCAGATGCGCTGGCGCGGTCGGAGGCAAAGTAGGATATTGCGGGTAGTGTGGCGTTTCGTGAGTCGCATACCTCCTGTACATACTCGCACTGGCTCTCGAGTGACGACTTCGTGGGTTCAGGTCCTCTTTTGACAGATAGTGCATTACTGGCATCCCGTCAGTGAACATCCTCATGGACGGTAAGCAACGAACCCACTGTACGGATCATCCTTAACCATTGGTTTGAGGACCTGTATATGGCTTGACACTTGCTTCCGGGTGCGACCTTCGCCTGTCCACCTCTGGATGGCATCCGCTATGAGCTCGTTTCTCCCTCGGGGTTTAGTGTCTCGTCCAGATGTCTGCTTTCGACGGCCCATTGGAGGATACTTGACAAGCGCTGCCATGTAGTGTCAGATAGCGTAAGCTTTACGAAGTGGTGAACACAAACCTTTACAAAAAGCGGCCTCCATGTGTTCAGGCCATTTCTGCTCCTGTTGTCCACAATCCTTCGGCTGACGACCGCGATACTTTCGATACTGATCACAACCCTGGAGACGTTTCCACAGAAATGTTGCATGTCGGTGGAGGTCATCTTCGCTCATCGGGATATGGCTGGCCTGCGGCCTGGCATGCAGAGACGCTCCATAGCCGTATCCATAAGAATTCTCGATCGGTGACAAGGCATCATACTTCCTGTGAGTCGACAGATCCGCGTCCAGTAAACCATGTTGACGGTTTCCGCAGCGCTCTTGCAGCACACCATGGGGTATCGCTATGTTATGCAAGATACCGCTTGGTAGCGGCGGTGCGTTCGACGGCAAGATGTAGGAATTCCGCCGGAGCTCCATTGGAGCATTAACATACACACGGGAATGCCGATGAAAGAATGAAAACTTTGGGCATAAGAATGTCAAGACGGTAAAAATGAAGCTGCTTACGTAGACTAGAAACGCTCCAAGAATTATTGTTGTGGAAGGAACGTAAAGGGTCGGTCAAAGGAATGACTTGGTGTGAAGGTGGGAATGCAAGAGCGGTTGCTCTTGTATAAGAGCCTAGCCAGGGGAACTAAACTCTCAGGGTTGCTGTGTGGTTTCCACAAGGCACAACAAGGAGAGGGAGGCCACAGGACGTCAACAGCAGCTCGTGCGAGCACCCATGGACAGCATGGAGAGCAATCCTCCTTTTGCACGTAGTCCTCACGATTCAGAGGAATGTCAATTTCCTTCTACACGCTCACGTTAGCTACCAAAGTAAGGGTGAACGAGAGGCGTTGAGTCTCTCATCCACACCACGCCAAGCCTCTCACCACACCCATCGCTTCTTCAGCGAAGACGACGTGAAAGTTACCGAAGATACCGAACCAGGGTAGCGGTGCACAGGAATGTCGGTTGCTTCTGTACATAAAATACAGGTGCAGGAATGTAAATATCGCTAGAACCAAGTGTGAAGAGTGGATAGGGAAATTCCGAGACAAGTGCCATTCACAACTAAGACATCAATCAAGCCACGACGCGAGGTCAGAAGGAGTGACTAAAGGCGTGACGTTGAAGACTATTTCCTAGCGAAATAGCTAGATTTATTCGAAAGAGAAGAGAGTGATAAGGTGGAAGCACGATCGTGGGTGAGAAAGGCAGAAGTAAGGAAGACGATTGTCGCGCCTACTTGGGCGAGACACGTCTCATCCGCGATTTCGAGCAGCCCTTGTTACACTAGGCATCATCGAGCTGATCGTTGCCGGCAACATTGAACTTCTTGCGTCCGCCTCCAGTAAGCCGTTGCAAGGCCACCTTGTTGACTTGTGAGCCGACCTTCTGCTGCATCTTCTCAAGCTCTTCTTCGGCATCCGCGGGATCTTCAGCAGCGAAGTCCAGAACAAGTCTTCTGCCGAGTAAGTGAGTGTCGCGCAGCGCATCCATTGCATTTTCGGCCTCTCGAGCCGTAGCAAACTCTGCAAAGGCAAAGCCTCGGGTAGAGTTGTCGAATTTCTTCGGCACACGGACCGAACGCAGCTGTCCATATGGTCCCAACAATGCGCGTACGTCCTTTTTCGAGGCTTCGAACGGCAGATTCTTGACAACGATCTTGGTCTTGCGGCCGGCTGCTTTCTTGGCGTTGTCTTCCTTCTTACGTTCCTCCGCGGCATCAAGACCTTTGTGCGAAGCCTTGATCAACAATTTGTAGCCATCTAAGTTATAGCCGTCCATTGCTTTCAGAGCCGCCTGCGCTTGTTCCTTAGTACGGAACTCCAAGAAACCAAAACCCATACTGAGGACCTCCCCTGGTTTCTTGGGGTCTGTCTTGGTCTTCACTCTAGCGGACAGGAAGCCATCAAGCGGTTTGAAGACTTCCGTAAGCCTTTGCGTGGTCGTGGCGAAGTTCAGATTGCGAACGAAGAGCGTGGAAGTATTAACAGCCGTTGGCGCCTCGCTCTGTTCGAGCAAATCTGCAGTAGACAACTTGGGTTCAGCGGCATTCGGCTTTGCTGTGAGAGATGTAGATGGGGAGGGTCTCTGCTTTCCGGAGAAGACATCTTCTGGCGCCTTTTCCAGGAATAAAATGGAATCTCTGAGCTTGCGGTAAGCCAGTGCGCCAAAGGCTGATCGTGCCTGTGGCGCTTGCGCAAACTCCACAATTGCGATCGTGCCACTCGGAGGCATCAGAAAGCGAACGACCTGTCCATGTTCCTCGAACATCTTTCTGAGCTCATCACTTTTCGTACCGTACGGGAAGTTCTTCACCAATATGGCTTTGTCACCCCGCTCGCGCTTCTTGAAGGCGTCCAAGTCAACTCCGTTCTCTGCAAAGTATGCTTTGGTCTCTTGTATTATGTGCGTCTCTGCATGTGCTTGCTTGACCGCTGCATCTGATGACGTAGGGTCAAGCAACTCTGATTTGCTGACACCCAGACGCTCAGAGATCGAGGACATTACAGCATCGGCATTCATGTAGAGTGAATTCCAGTTAAAGATCGAGGACGCGGCTTCCGCTTTCCTCTGTATTTGTTTCTGCTTCTTGAGCGGTAGCTTCGATAGAGCAACATCGTCTACCTTAGCTTCCCGTTTTGCAGCGGCAGGCAAGATGTGCATCAGGCGCCCCTGGAATATCGTTCCATCGAACGTCTCGTAAGCCTTGACTGCAGCCTCTGGATCCGTATACTGTACATAAGCGAACCCCTTGCCAGAGCCCGACATTGAGTCTATAGGCACATGAACCTAATCGAGCTTGTCAGCACTGAGCAACCTCGAACGGCAGAACAGATATGAGACAAGACACGAGCGTCGCTCAGAAACCGAGAAGCATCTACTAAAATACTCTCCCTGTTGACATCATATGCAGGTGCATAAGTTGTCCCTATCAGGATGTTCATCACGGAAGCAATTTGCGGAAACACAGACCAGAAACTCTTACCTCTTGTAGACTACCGGTGCCCATAAAGTGCTCACGCAAATCATCCTCAGTGACGTTATATGGCAGGTTCCTGACGAAGAGTCTCCCGCTCTGCTTTATGGCTGCAGTCGGCCCATTCTCCTGACTTGAAGCGTCTTGTTCCTCCTCTTGCACTTTCGGTGCGGGTATGTTAGGTACTTCAGGTTGTTGTTCCACTTCCGGAATAATTCCGTCATGAGCACTCCCCTCGAGATCTTCAACAACTCCGCCATCCACTTGCCCGTCATTCTCAAGCCCTAGCAACCTGCTTGTACGTGAACGAAGCCAGTCCGCATCGGACACCTCCGGACCGCCGACAGTAGTAGCTGGGCCAGGTTCATCGACATGCTCAGAATCATTGCCATCTACGAGTCGTTCTGGAGACGTGTCTGCACGTTCGGGGGCGGAGTTGCTAGCCAGGTTTACATCGCTCTGAGCCTTTGCAGGGCGTTCGGTCTCTTTCTTCTTCGGTTTCTTGGAGACTGTTTGATACTCCGCATCGCTTTCGGCATCCTCAGCGGGCACATTCGGAACGCTTTCAGTAGAGGTCTCCACAATCCCAGCGGACTCGATGATATCATCGTTGGCCCAAGTCCTCGACTTTGAAGGCGCTTGCATGACATTGAGAAATTCTTTGAGCTTCGGATCCTCCTCCACATGGTCTTTCGTAATCCTCTTGCGCTTCAAAGGGTTAAGACCGGCCTCTGAAATAGATCCGCCTTTTGGGTTTGGCTGTTCGTTCGAGAAGACTGCTTGCTCGCGACGGCGAGGCTTAGGTAAAGACTCATCGGCAACCTAATACAAGGCATGTGAGCTGCGTTTGAAAATAAGCGCGTGAGCCACAAATCTGACCTAGAGGACTTACCGGCCTTGCCAACTCAACTGCTATCTTCGACATCCGTATGAATGACTTGTTGAAGTACTTGACAGCCTTCGCTGCATCGTCCGGAGTTTTATATCCAACATACCCAATGCGCCTGTGAGGCAACAGCTTCGCGTCTGTGATGGATTGTTGCTTGGAGAAATGCTTTCTGAATTCATCCTCCGTGAAGGTAGGAGGCAAGCCTCGCACAAATATACGTGAAGAAGCCATGTTGTGGTGGAGAGGTGGCACACTTTTGCGGGCTTTGTGAAAGATGCAGTTTCATCAAGCGCGAGAAATCTGACAGGGATCCGGCACGGCTAAGCGAGCCTCTAGCGTCATCTTGTTGATGACAAGGGTCTGACTCGACCAAACTTCTCCAGACCCATCGCTATCACAGTCCAGCAGTCATTTTGCTAGAGAGCTCAACGTCGTGAAAAACTCACAAGAATACAAGTCCGATTACTCATTTCCGATTCACCATGGCTAACGAGAAGATGGACACGAAGCTGGAAGGTAAGCTTTCTCTCGCACCGGTGAAGTCGATCATGGGTAGTTCGTACTAATCCCCTGTCACAGCCCAGATCAAATCGGCGGACATGGTACGCTATATCGGATGTGTATACGACAGTGCTCTAACATGTTGCAAAGAGTGAAGACATGCAGCAGGAAGCTATCGAAGTCGGTACGGATAGCTGCATTCACGTGAACGATGCTCTCTATTAGCCTATTAGCTGACTTTGGCGCAGCTCAAGAAGCGATGAGCAAGTTCAACATCGAGAAGGTGCTTTTACACAGCTGTTATAAGTTGGTTAGCTCTGCTGACACCTACTCAGGAGATAGCTCAGTATATCAAGAAAGAGGTGAGATAGTCGCGGGCTCAGTTAGCACTCGGATCACTCACGCTTTGACAGTTTGACTCTCGGAAGGGGGCGACGTGGCACTGCATAGTGGGAAGGAACTTTGGCAGTTTTGTCACCCATGGTAAGTCTCTAAGGAATCAACTGCTAGACGGTTTCTCACCCTGTCAAGAAACCAAGCACTTCATCTACTTCTATCTGGGTCACTGCGCAATCCTGCTCTTCAAGACACAGTAGGGAGACATCAGCAGCGGCCGTCACGTCTCGGCATTTCGGTTGTGCGCCGCTCTTGTTGTCCGCAGCGAGCGTTCAAAATGGTCTCTATGCTTCCTCTCCTTACAAGCTAAGAAGCAGTCCTTGAGCTTGGACTTCATCAGCACTACTACTACGGTCTTATTCCGCATCTACTCCAACGCTGAACGACCGGCACCTTGGCTCAGAATCGATCGAGCATTTAGCGGAGGGCATCATGATTACTGCATCAGTTGGTTTTGGATCTTGACGATTATCATCATATCCACATTCTTGTGTACATAGATTGGGCAAAGGCGTTTCGGGCAGCCGATTGATATTCAACGATATCTTCACTTCCTCCTGTCTTACGGTCAAGGTCCTCTTTGTGTACTTAGTCAATCCAATGACCCCTCATGCAAATATTCGTGTTTTGACGGCGTGAAGTTTGACAGTACCGTAGCCTTGTGTAGAGCGTGGGAACAAATCAGGACATCCTGAACAACCAGAAGAGGCAGGTTGAAGTTTAGAGAGCATGTTCCTTCCCGCCGGGCCACTTTGTCCTGCTACAAACGCTCAATTCACTGCAGTCGCGAACAGCACAGGCCAAGCTGCGCCAAGCGCGTGGCATCCTTCTGCGATGACGCGGAAAAACACCGCCACAACGATCAGAGTTGGAACTGGCAACCCGCAGTTCTCTTAAACATCATCCTTTGCCAAACTTATCATCACGCTCTGATCAGCCTCTAACTGTGCACTATTAAGAAAATTCACTCAAAATGTTCTTCTTCTTCACCTGCGGCACGCATAGTGAGTTCAAATCGTGCATTTCGCGCGCCAAGCATCTGTAAACTCACGAACTTTACAGCGTTTAAGAACCCCCTCAAAGGCTATGAGAATGTGACCGTGCAGTGTCAAAACTGCGGCAACTTCACTGCCCGTCCGTACAAGAGATGGTGAGTCGCTTCCTTTCCGGACTTTGCGCAAGAGTCGGCGGGATGAGCCTTTTCCTTGAGAGCATTCTGTCATGCGTTGCGCCACCGTGTCTCGAGCGATGCTATTATCATCCGTCTAAGATCGAAGAGACTACTTTCCTTTGACTCTGCACAACCTTTCAACTCCAAGACCTTGCACCTGCTAATACGACACAGGGAGTGGTTCACATTCTGCTTCGTCGTATGTCAATCAGTTCATGAATCATAAGCGCCAATCCACATCTGTACACTTGTCTAATGATCACTATCAGCCTATCATTCCCTTTTCGCTGAAGCCATGGCGGGTACGTACTCCTACCCCATATGTACTATCGAAATAGACATTGACCTCTCTGTAGGAAGTTGGATGCCATGTCTGCAACTTCTCTCAGGATATAAAGTACGGAGGCCATCCCAGAACTAGCATCCACCCATCTCGCTTGGAAAGCTGACTATCACTCAGATATCGCCCGGATGTTGAGAACCAGCTAGCTGGAGGTCAACCTCAGAACCAGATTCCAATGCACAACTACGGCCCTGGTGGTCCGCCTCCAGGACCTCCGGGACAGGGCGGGATACCTCAGTACAAGTAAAAGAGCTTGAGCTGCCGCTGTTCTCTCAGAGAAGATGATGACGAGCAATGAGGCTGCACTCAAACTCACAGTCAGAATGCATGGTGGGTTTCACAGCGACCTGGTTGTTCAAACGGAGTGCGGGCGCCTGATATACCCTGCGTGGAGCTCTTTGTATTGTACTCAATCACAGCGTTTGGATGCGGCGAAGATAGTCGAAACTATCACAAGTTTCTCTTATGAAGACATCATATCGCTTGCGTTAATGCTGATTGATCCGAAACGAGCTATGGCAGGTGGCAGAAGCATCCACACACTGCCCAGTAAAGCTGAGGTCTTGCTCTCACTCGATTTATGGCCGTATTTTGACCTTGATTCTGCCTGTGATGACCCCTATACAGATGAATAGCTGGGTTCTTCAGCAGGTGTGGATCGCTAACTGGCGTACAGAGTTTTGTGTTGCACGCAAAGCCCCCGCAGTTTGGGGGCTGGGCCGGGGAGGCTGGGTTACAATCGGTGAGGTCAGCCGGTTTCGCGCCTAATCAACAGGGCACCTTGGGCCGTCACTTAAGGACGCAAACCCCCAAACTTTAGGGCTTTCCCTCGCCAAAACTTCACTTCTCACCCACCCTCCTCACACCACTCCCTTGCCTTGGCATATTAAAGCATTCCACCCCTTCTTCGCGACAATGGCTCGCCCTAAGAAAGACGATAAGCCTCAGGACAATGCGCAGGCTCAGATTTCAGTGGAGGCATTCAAGCGCAACAGGGACGCGGTAAGTGTTTTCATGCACAACTCGACGCGACTGGGCGTCGTCTTCGCTGTTTTACTGCATCCACACCTATCCCCACGCGTAATTTCAATTCGCCTTATCGAAGAGCTCTGGGTGTCTTAGTCAAGTGTAACGCGACCATCTTTACATTGATACACACGCGTTGTCTCATGCCACTGCAGTTGTCGCAGACATGACGAGTTGCAACACAAATCAGTCTGCGCGGACATCTTATGCTGACCGCATCCAAATGCAGGTCGTCGCCGGCCTCACATCACTGCAAAACTCCATTGGCATCCTGCTGCGCGCATACCTCCAAGACAGCAACCGACTCCTCGGCTACGATCTAAGCGCCGGTCTCGACGCGGCATCCTTTGACAGTCTCCTCAATAGCGCTGTTAGTGGGTTTGGTGCCGCAGCTGGCCAGTCTGCCACCGCAGGCGCGGAGGACGTCAAGCCGAAGAGGAAGAAGAGGGCGAAGAAGGAGGTCGACCCGAACGCGCCCAAGCGGCCGCTCACGGCATACTTCCTTTACGCGCAAAATGCGCGCCCGATAATCAAGAAGGATTTAGAGAAGGAGATTGGCGCGGATCTGAAGCCGCAGATGATTGCGAATGAAGCTACAAGGAGGTGGAAGGAATTGCCAGAGGCCACGCGACAGGTGCGGCTTTTGAATTAGTCTGATTCTGCAACTCGAACTGACTGGAAATAGCAATGGAAAGACTCCTACGAGAAGAACTACGAGGAGTACAAAAAAGTAATAGCCGAATACAAAGCCAGCCAAGGCCTCCCCCACTCCCCCATCCCCGACCCCGAAGACGCCGACGAAATTCCCGACGAAGCCGCCGTCGCAGCCGTCATCGGAGACACCCATGAAGACGCCGACACAGACGATGACACCGACGACGAAGACGAGGAGCAGCAAGCGCCGCCCCCACCGCCGCCTCCCAAGGCCTCTTCACCCCCTGCAGTCAAGACCCCCAAAACAAACAAGCGTCGCAAGACCGCAAAAGAGAACGGCGACGTGGCTGCCGCCCCGGCTACAAGCCCCACCCCGGCTGCCGTGAGCACGACGCGCGTTCCTCTGCCGTCGGAGACGAGTGCGGCTGAGACATCTTCGCAGGCGCAGGCGCAGAAGAGCCCGGAGAGGAAGAGGAAGAAGCAGACGAAGGAGGCGAGTCCCGAGGAGCAGCAGAGGAAGAAGAAGAGTAGGAAGAGCAAGGGGGGTGAGGAGATTGCTGAGGCGGAGGTGGCGGAGAGCGCGCCGGCTGCACCGCCGGCCGCGGCGGAGAAGAAGGAGAAGAGGAGTAGGAAGAGGAAGAGCGAGGCCGCTGCTTGAAGGGAGTTCAAAAATGTTTTCGTGTGTCGAGGTTTCCCAAACTGTTCAGTTGCGGCGCTTGAGATTGTCACTGTGCTCCTCCGGTTCATGCGTCCTGTTCACGTCCAATCAACGCTGTGCCCGTCTTCGTTGTTGGATACCTGCTGCAATCTGCAACTGCGCTGAAGGAAGACATTCTATGTTTTGCTTTCAAATGCTCTGAGGTTTTCTAAATGTTAGTAAAAGATGTACTATCGAATTCGTACGTACCAGTCAGAATTTTTACACGAGCAATGTCAGTTCATTGTGAATATGTGCCATATGTGAATGCCATGTCCACTCGCATAGCTCTTTGAGCAGTACTGCCAACCAGCTACAGTGCCAATGGATGTCAACTGCCAAGTGCTCTCGAGCCTTTCAAGCTTTCACATAACCTTAACAAGCTTAGTTTAGCTCGGTACCCTGCCGTTGGAAGTGCGGGATCTTATCGCGCATCCCCCCGCAATGGTCAAATCCAATTGACAAGCAACAATCAGGCGATAATGCGGCACGCTGCGGACCTCGACCTCGACCTCCTCCAGTTGCGTGGGGCATATGAGGCCAAGGCTTCCGTGACACCTTCTCCTCCAAGAACAATTGCGAATATCTCAATATGCAGCTGGTGCCGAAGGAAGTGAGACTCAATTGGATCCAATGTTAGCGGTATTGCCCTGCTAATCTTCACAGATTGACAAGCTCGTCATTTCGCAATTGGGCTCGCTGGCACAGCGACGCCTGGCGCGGGGTGTGAAGCTGAACCATGCTGAGGCCTCAGTAAGCATCTACGGTATCACCCACATATTCTCTGCTAATCACCAGTTCCACAGGCCTTGATTGCGAACAACATTCATGAAGTGCGTTGTTCCCTCTCTTCCATAAAATCCGGTACTAAGTACGTACCAGCTCATTCGCGATGGCGACCACTCCTGTGCCGACCTTATGGACATTGGCAAGAAGATGCTTGGCCGCCGACATGT
The DNA here is from genome assembly GCA_022813555.1 of Botryosphaeria agaves. Taxonomy (NCBI): domain Eukaryota; kingdom Fungi; phylum Ascomycota; class Dothideomycetes; order Botryosphaeriales; family Botryosphaeriaceae; genus Botryosphaeria; species Botryosphaeria agaves. Next base: position 11,924 of record JAKLMF010000214.1, on the reverse strand, counting down.
CCTTCCCTCCGTCGTCACATCGCTCAAAGAGGTTATGGCCGAAGGCACGTTTCGTACTGGCAGCTACCTCGTCACCGTGGACAGTCCCATCAGCTCGGAGGATGGAGACCTGGAGCTAGCGTTGTATGGCAGTTTTCTGCCTGTGCCGTCAGAGGACAAGTTCCCACTGCCGGATCCGTCGGTGTACGATGCGAAGAAGCAGCCTGGCGCGGTGGTGCCGGTTAAGGGAGAGCGGATCAAGTTCAATGAAGGAAGGAAGAGGATACGGTTGAAGGTTGTTAGTAAGGGGGACAGGCCCATACAGGTATGAGAGAACGAGCCTTCTGAATCACGGATAGGAGGACTGATTGGATGATCTCAGGTCGGCTCCCACTACCACTTCATCGAGACCAACCCGCAGCTAGAGTTCGACCGCATTAGAGCCCATGGCTACCATCTCGACATCGCTGCCGGAACATCCATCCGCTTCGAGCCCGGCGACACAAAGACAGTCACACTTGTTCACATTGGTGGAAATGAAGTCGTCAAGGGCGGCAACAACATCGCAACCGGGTACCTTGAAGACGTCAAAAGCGCTGGCACTATTGTAAAGCGGCTGCAAGAGGGTGGATTCCTGCATAAGCCGGAGCCGAACGGCGATGCCGCGCACATCGACTGCGCGAGCATGGACCGGCAGGCTTATGCCTCCATGTTTGGACCTACCACCGGCGATCTTGTCCGACTTGGACCGACAGACCTCTGGATCAAGGTGGAAAAAGACTTCACGCACTACGGCGACGAGTGCGCTTTTGGAGGCGGCAAGACAGTGCGTGACGGCATGGGGCAGTCCACCGGGAGGAGCGATGCTACCAGCTTGGACACCGTCATCACCAACGCTCTCGTGGTGGACTGGAGCGGCATCTTCAAAGCCGACATTGGCATCAAGAACGGTATTATCGTGGGCATTGGCAAAGCAGGCAACCCGGACGTTATGAACGGCGTTGATGACAAGCTGATCATCGGCTCTTGTACGGATGTCATCGCGGGCGAGGGGAGCATAGTGACTGCGGGAGGATTCGACTCGCACGTCCACTTCATATGCCCGCAGCAGGCGTATGAGGCGCTTTCGTCTGGTGTGACTACCATGCTTGGTGGAGGAACCGGACCCAGGTGGGCCGTTCAGTCTCAATGGAGGGATCTGGCTAATTAAGGTACAGCACTGGCACGAACGCTACGACGTGTACTCCTGGCAAGAACCACATGCGCCAGATGCTCCAGGCTTGCGACGAGCTGCCTCTCAACTTTGGTATTACCGGCAAGGGCAACGACAGCGAGAAGGAGCCACTGCGGGAGCAATGCGTCGCCGGAGCATGCGGTCTCAAGTTGCACGAAGATTGGGGCTCTACTCCTGCAGCGATAGACTCGTGTCTGAGGTACTTCTCTCAAGCTACTCCGCTTACGCTCTCCACATCCCATGTGCCTCAACCTCCCCCTGAGTAACGACACTAACACTCCCCCCCAGCGTCTGCGACGAACACGACATCCAATGCCTCATCCACACCGACACCCTCAACGAATCCGGCTTCGTCGAGACGTCCGTCGCGGCCTTCAAAAACCGGGCCATCCACACCTACCACACCGAAGGCGCCGGCGGCGGCCACGCCCCGGACATCATCTCCGTCGTCGAACACGCCAACGTGCTCCCCTCCAGCACGAATCCCACCCGGCCCTTCACCAGGGACACCCTGGACGAGCACTTGGATATGGTCATGGTGTGCCATCATTTGAACAAAGATATTCCGGAGGATGTAGCGTTCGCGGAGAGTCGGATTAGAGCGGAGACCATTGCCGCTGAAGATGTGTTGCACGACCTTGGCGCCATCAGCATGATGAGCAGCGACAGCCAAGCCATGGGCCGGTGCGGCGAAGTCATTCTGCGCACGTGGAATACCGCGCATAAGAATAAGGTGCAGCGCGGCACGCTGAAGGAGGATGAGGGCACGGACGCGGATAATTTCAGGGTCAAGAGGTATGTGAGTAAGTATACTATCAACCCGGCGATTGCGCAGGGGATGGGGCATTTGATTGGGAGTGTCGAGGTGGGAAAGGTCGCGGATTTGGTGATCTGGGATCCTATGTGGTTCGGAGCGAAGCCTAAGAACGTTATTAAGAGTGGGATGATCGCTTATGCGCAGATGGTGAGTCTCTTCTTCGAGAGTGAGTGGAATGGATGTGAGAGGCTTGATGCTAATGATTGTGGGGCAGGGTGATCCGAATGCTTCGTACGTTGCTTTCCTCCTCCCTTCCCCGTCCTCCTTCCTCCTTGGTGGGGAAGGCGCCGTTTAGAGTGACTGATGGCCTGCAGAATCCCGACCGTCGAACCAATAATCATGCGCCCCATGTTTGCCGTAAGCTCTTCCCTGCCCTCCCCCTCCCCTTCCTTCCCCTTCCCCCTTCCAATGTCACTACGACACCCACCTAGCTAACCCCCACGCCGCAGCCGCTCGTCCCCTCAACAAGCATAACCTGGGTCTCACAATCCTCCATCGACTCCGGCACCATCCAATCCTACAACCTGCGCAAGCGCGTCGAGGCCGTCAAGAACTGCCGCAACATCGGCAAGAGGGACATGAAGTTCAACGACGTCATGCCGAAGATGAAGGTCGATCCGGAGAGTTATGTGAGTTTCTGCTACCTTTCTTTTCCTCCTGAGGTGTGCTGGACTTGGAGAGGGAGAGAGGGGGCCAGGGGGGTTTGTTGTGAATAGAGAAGCGTGCTGACGGTGGGATTCCTTGGTAGACGGTCGAGGCAGATGGGATGGTGTGTAAGGCGGAGCCGGCGACGGAGTTGCCGTTGACGCAGATGTATTTTGTGTATTAGGGATGCGGGTGGGAGGGTGTGTAGAGTGTTAGATCAGATTGGATAGATGAGTTTGTGTGGGGGGGATGAGATACCGGCGGGGGTCATGTGTTGAGTTTGTGGATATCGCATAGAGTAAATATAACGCAATCAATGGGCCGAACGATCCAAAGAAATATGTGAGCCAATGTTTGCTATCATTCACCAAATCAGTCGGTAGATTTGCGTTCGTGGCCTAGTTAGTTCACTTCCTAGTCATTTCACTTCCTAGTCATGGAGAACATCCAGACTCTCCTTTGTGTCTTTAATACAGCCAAGGTATTAGGAATAGTAAGATGTATCTCTAGTACTTCTGAAATTCTAATAGAACTAGATTTGTTAGGACACTCTGACTCAAATGACCGCCTTGCGAACGCTATCTTGACTGGGCGGTTTTCTGCTGTTCGACAACGGCTCTGAACGCCTCCTTCCTACAGGCACGAGAAGCATCGGTCTTGCGCTTCTTCTCGATAGCTGAAATCGCCTCATTGCCAATCAATCCTGGGCCTCCCTGCAGTAAGGCTTTCTTGTTCAAGGTGAAATTGATGGCTAGTTGCCCTAGAATTCGAGCCTCGACTTCGGCGTGTTGGAGGCGCTTAGAAGCGCCATGGGCGACCTCAGCATCACACTTCGCTTCTCCACCTGATGCCTCTTTGTGTAGCGCTTTGAGCGCCTTTCCTACAGCCCAGCCTTGAAATTCTGCTGCCCAGGAAGATCTGAGAGATTCATCAGTTAGCTACACTACTACAACCTTGGGAGTGGAACTGGTAACCTACCCAACATTGTGACAGAAGAAGAGAAAGAAGCAAGGAGAAGGATTTACCGTGCGGTGTAGCAATGATTTCCCCTTTCAGAGACCATAGACGCAAGCACGAACATGAGAGTACATCTGGATGTGTGATATCAAACCACTTGTCGCAGAACTCCTCTATTACAATCTCAGTCGATGAGTTTGCGTTCGCAGCTTGGTTGAGCGCTCAATAGGAGGGGGACATTCAAGCTGTACTTTATCTCAAAAGTAGTTAAGATAACAAGAATACCGTAAAACATCTAGTACAGTCAATCTCCATGATGAGCTCGGGACAATGGAGGACACTCTGACTAAGTGACCACTGAGCGAACGCTAACTTACCGACCGAAATCGTGTAATCCTCGCGTCGTCGCCACGAGCTCTACGGACCCTTGATTGGGGAGGCTTCTCCTCCAACATTTCCTTCTGAAATACTTTAACGTCTTCCGCCGAGGCGTTGTTTCTTTTCATTGTTCTCGGCCAGCCGGCATGGTATTCGTCAATTCTCGGAGATCGTTGTCGATTGATTGTGTGATGTCTTTCCATTTCCCCTTCTCCGCAAGTTCTGATAGCTGGTTGTGAGAGGCCTTGTTGCGTGCGGCATAAGTGTATATTGCCGTCCGCATGACATCGAAATTTCTGTGGATCGCCTGGGGGCATTTGTACACTGCGTAGGTGGTCTGAACCTCGTCGATGCCGAGTTCGGTACCGTTCTCTTCCCAGGTCGCCCTCTCTGCCTTCATAGCGAGGCTGGTATCGATCCAAGATATCCCGCTCTTTAGAAGCCCCCAGTTCTCTGTTCTTCTTTTCGTACTCTCGACCCTGAGCTGATGGGTCAATTCTCTCGTGTAATCCCCATACCGGGCGTAACATATCATCCGCTTGAGTTCAAGAACTGCATGCGAGTAATCTTTTCGTTGTTGATGCTTATCATCATCGCTGGCTGTCCCCGGTCAATACCGGCTTCACCTGAGCATCATCACTGTCAGTTTCTCATCATCCTCGTTGCCCACGGCCGCTGCATCCATATGGACTGTGGCAGCATCCGGAACAACGCTCCCTAGTGCAGCAGTCTTCCACTCATCTTCTCTAAGGGCTTTCTCTCTGTCTTGCACTCCTTCTCCCATATCTTTTTGCGAATGCTCCGCACCCCGGACATCTCGTTCATCTCGAATTCGAAACTGCGAATGGCAGAGAGGAGCTCTTGTTGCGTTTCGTTGGGAAAGCCCTCTCTCTGCCTCCAGATACCTCTCACAGGTCGTCGCATAGATTCTCAGCAGTCTCTCCGCGTTTAGACTTGGCTTTCCCGAGCTTCGACAATGATTCAATAGACCTTGTTGTCCGCTTCAATGTGTTTGACAGATACATCCGAAAGATGATAGATCTCTTGTCCAGCTTTGTCACGTTCGGAAGTTTTAAACGGTGTTGCTTTTTGTACGAAGACGGAAGGACTTCCAGCACCGAGGCCATGGGCAGTGAGCTGTGTTGGTGTAGCGTGATGACTGTTGAAGAGCATTGAAAGTGAGAAGATGGTAGAAGCAGTAGATGCGGGGAAACTAAGAGAAGGTCTTTGATGGTATGAAAGACTCAATGAAGATAGCCTGCTGTAGGGAAAAACGGTAGGAGAAAGGAAATCTCATCAGAATGTACACTCATAACGACGCGTTATATGGTATCTCCTATCCGACTCCAACAAAGGAGCACTCCATCCTCCCGAAAGCAAACTACGACCCCTCTGGCGCCAAACCTCAACAGTCCAATGAATGCTCATAAACCGCCCATTCAATACGCCGCCCCCCCACTCAAACCAAACTCCTCCTGCTCCTCTCTCTCCCCCTCAACTTCACCCCGCCGCCCCAATGCCCCGCTTCGCCATCGCCTCCTCCCTCTCCCTAACAACCCTCTCCGCAAGCTCCATCCTGTCCCTCCTCACCCCCTCCAAAAACTCCAACACCCCCTTCGCACACTCCTCCTTCGCCGCCTTCTTCCCAAACACATTCCTCACCTCGCCAATCGGCCCGCCCACCAGCGGGTCCTGCGGGAAATACGCGGCGCCGCTGAGGAAGCCCGGCGCGCGCGGGTCGGGCTGGAAGCGGTACTCGCATTGGGCGAGGCCGAGGATGGGGCAGAGTTCTGGAGGGAGGAGGTATTAGCCCGAAATCACTCCTGTAGCGACTCAACCGTGATCACCTGGACGGAGCATGCAACGTGATATAGTGATGACGGGGGGACGAACCGTTGACCCGCTGCGCGAAACTCTTCCCCCTGTCCTCGCCGCCCCCATTACCCATCTGCAGCGCAACCGCCGCGCCACTGATCTTCGCTTTCTTCTTCGGCGGCCCATGTTCACCCATGTGTCCCTGCTCTCGCAACCACAGCACCGCCTCGCGCGCCGCGTTCGTCTTCGCCGCCTTCTTGCCGTTGAACAGCTTGTCCTTGCCGCCGAAGGGCTCGGCGGGCCGCTCGTCCAGCGTCAGTTCGCAGGCGAAGTGCTTGCCGACGGCGTAGTCTTGGTAGCGGGGTGCGGGCGTGCTGAGGGCGTTGGAGTACTCTGGCGGTATCGTAAGAACGTGCTCATATATCCTCTGGGCGAGTTGCAGGAGCGCGGAGACGCATCTTCCCCCCTCGCTTCCTCCCTCTGTCGCGACTTTGAGAACCTACCAAGCAGTATCCCCACCCAATTCTCACTCTTGTCGACACCGCCATCCCCTCCCTCCTTCCCCACCATCCCGGCCCCCGCGCCCTCCTTACCCATGCCCCTAACGATATCAACGCCCCTCTCCGCAACCCGCTCCTTCGCCTCCTTCTTACTCCGAAACGGCCCCCTCTCCTCCACCACCTCATCCCTAAAACTCAGCTTCACACCGAACCCCTGTTTTCCCACCTCCTCAAACTCAAAATGGGGGACGATGCCCTTCTCCTGACACAGCTCGTGGAACTGCTTCACGTGCTCCGTTGTGCGTGGTTTGCCCAGAGGCACGGCGATGGCGGGAGATGTCTGAATGGTGGTGGGGCCATTGCTGGTGCCGGCGGAGGAAGGACGGCTGTGGAGTTGGGATTGGGAGGGACGGAGTTGCGCGTCTAGGAGTGCTTGTTCGTGGTGCTGGCGCTCGAATTCTTCGATGCTGAGGACGTTGGTGAGGGTGGAGGGATGTGAGGCACCTGGCTGCCTGAGGGACGCGGTGGGCTCGTTGGTAAGTACGGAGGTCATGCCGGGCGATTCTTGCGAGGAGTGCGGGGTGGAAGAGGTTTTAGTGGGTTCGTGGGGTGCTATGAGGGATTGGAGGAGATCCATGATTGCTGGGTGCAGGTGAATGCAGGTGGAGGCGGGGCGGGGCGCGGGGTTTGTTACTTTGGAAGGAAGGAAGTGATTGGAAGAGAAGTAGTGGGGTGTTTGACCTGAGTCAGGTCTCGTTTGCTGGTTCCCATTTCCATGGTTGGAGATTGGGCTGTGAACAAACAAGTGAAGTAGACGGCGATTGTTCCCTGCACGTGACCAAATCTTTTTCACTCCTTCCAGAAGTAATCATTGGGCAGAGTGTTCTTCGCCTGCAAAAGCAACGGGGATCACAGCTCACCATGTAGAAAGTATGTCGAGCATGTTATAAGTAAGACATTACACATTGTTCTAGCTCTCCACCCGTAACCCTCATCTACCATACGGCTTTCTATTATCCATACAGCTCTAGATCATCTCTAATCCTCTAAGAGTGTGCTACTGGCTAACAATGTCTTCGCAAACTTTTCATCTGGACTTGATGTGGTAGCTCATCATCTAGTTTTCCTACACATTTGACTCGCTCATCCGCTGATCATGTCCACCGTCGTTTGCACCGGGTCCCTCAAAATGCGGTGGCGCAGGTGGCAAGGGGCCCATTGGCGCCATCGTGCGGTATACTGGGTATTGAGGAGATGTGGTGTACGCGCTGTAACAGATGGTTCACAGTCAGCGAAGCTTCGGTAAAGCGGCACAAGCAAACGACAGAGGGAACTGGCGTTCAGCAATGATCTCCCTCGGCAAGACTAAGGAGCTGAGCCGAATGAAGATGAGTAGCGAGCAAGGCAAGCAAGTTAGAGATCAGCGACACAGAAAGCACATGAATGCAGCAAGCACGCCCATATAAACGGCAGCAGCAGCAGTAGCAGTAGCATCAAATGCATAAAAGAATCCGAAAAAAGCCCGTCCACCTGACTGGACCAACTAGCTACAATTTGAATGAACCTCCCCAATTGAGACCGGCAGGCAGCCATACAGCGCCACCACTTGTTGTACAGGAACAAGATTTTCTCTAAGCCATCGGTATAGAGCAGACAGAAAGGAGTGAACCGTATTTTGTGAAAGAACCGCAACTTTTGGAAGAAGAAGGGGACCGCCATCGTATGCAAAGAAGGGGCATCATGTTGGTGAAAGAGTCGTTACATGGCATGCAGTTAAGGATGGGGGAAACCGTTGAACAGCCTGAACGCTTGAGAACCTTGAATGCTCGATGTGTTGACTCCGCTATGAAACTCAATCTTATGAAAGCGCTTACTGCAAGGACGTCAGCTCGGTTCAAATGTTAAGGCGTTGCTTAATGTGCGCGACGTACCTTCATCGGGGCAAAGTTGCCGTAAGGATGCTGGGGCGGCATACCCATGGACGGGTAAACTGGTGGGGGCGGAGCCGGTCGGTAAGGAGTGCCAGCTGGGCCAGAGTTGTTCTGGCTGCGTCCCCAGCTGAGTCGGACGCGGGAGTTGCCAATAGGATAGCCCTGCATCTGGTTGATGGCCATCTCAGCGGCGTGCCTCTGCACGAACTGCACGAAACCGCAGCCCTTGCCAGGCGGGATCTTGACGTAGGTGATCTCTCCGAAGCCTTGGAAGAAGGAGCGCAACTCATCCTCGGTAACGTAGCCTGAGAGGCCCCCAACGAACACGGTGGTGTTGTTCGGATCGGTGAACTGGTTCATGGGTTGCGGTGCACCGTAGTAGCCCATTGGAGGAGCTCCCATGCCGTACATTCCGATCGGAGCGCCGCCCGGCATACCGCCCATACCACCTTGTGCAGGGCCACCGCTCTTGTTCTTCGGAGTGGCAGTGGAGATACGCATCGGACGGTTGCCGCAGTAGACACCTTGCATCTCGGTCAAGGCACGCTGCTGGTCCGCCTCATCCGAGAAGCGGACGAAGCCGTAGCCACGTGACAAACCACTGATAGGATCCGACATGATCTTGGCTGACTTGCAAGAGGCATACTTGCTCTGAAACAGAGATACCAAAACGTATTCATTAACCTCTGGCCCGAGATCACCGACGAAGATGGAGTACTCCGGACCACGGTCATCACGGCTGTTGCACATGACTGGTCAGCATCGGCGGGGATACGTGATTTTGTATGGACATACCTCCGGTCAGCCAAGCCACCACCAGAAGCCCAATTCAGCTTGAACGGGCGGTTGGAGTTAGGGATCATTTGGCCGTTGAGTTGAAGTGCTTTTTGAGCTGCCTCTGGGGTAGAAAAGTCGACAAAACAATATCCAGCATTGCTCCTTCCATCTCTTGTTAGTATGCAATGCACGGTCCTTCATCACGCGGAACCTACATACCCAGAAAACTTGTCACGAATCATCTTGACATTCACCTGCTCGCCCATGCCAAACCAGACACTGCGAACGAAGTTCTCGTCAATCCAAGGCTCGAGTTCGCCCATCCTGCGAAGTATTTGTTAGTACTACTGTGTTCCAAATGCGCCTGCACACCGTGTTCAGAATGGATCAGAGATTTCTGATGTCGCACACACAGCCAGACGCTGTCTCTTAACGTACCAAAGAGTTGTCTTGGCATCGCCGCCTTGCTGCGGGCCAGGGCCACCACCTGGGGCACCCATGTTTCCTCCCGGGAACTGCCCAGCAGCACTCTCAATGGGCTGACCCATCTGACCTTGTTGTTGTGCGCCTGGCGCTCCGGGCGCTCCACCATCCTCAGCGCCCTGCTGGGGGAAGGAGTCGTAGTTTTGGAAACTCATTGCTGCTGTGTTCGTGTAAACGATGACTGTCGCAACTGCAGATGGTCTATTGTCGCTCGAAATGTGGAGTGATGGAGGTATGAGGAAGTCGAGAGTCGGCTGTTAAAGCCTAGAATTCGTACCGTTTGTGTCAGCAAGGATGCCAGCGATGGTGTTACAAGCTGTGGGTGTGACGAGGGACTCACAGCTGTCAAAAAGGCTAATTCTGAAGCTTTGGCGAATGTGAAAGGTCCGCTGATGTGTATGATGCAACCCGCAATGCCGAAGCTGGCTCGTGTATCGAAGCAGTGCTAAAGGACTGGGTCGACAAAAGCGTAAGAATTGGATTGCTTGATCGAAGCAGAATATCCAGACTAAGACTGATTGACGACCAACTCCAGTACGCGCAGGATCCTCGTCAATGAACGGCCGGTGTGGTATCGGAAGGTCACTCGCGAATCTGTGAGAAACTCGTGAGCAAGGCAACAATCACAAATCACAAGCGCAATCGTGCCATGTGATAAGAAAGGAGAAGCCGCGCTCAAAAATCACGCTGAGCTAGTCGGCGTACTGCTCCAAGTGACGGTTTGCGCCGGAGCACAATCATGCGAGAGAGCCGGTAGCCGAGGGAATCCTTTGCGGTCGTGACAGTCGCAAAGATCTTCCTTCTCAGCTGAGTATGCGCATGCTAGATGGCTATCGTCGCGCTGCGTTTCTCGAATAGGCTCCTCGCTGATTGTGTCGAGCGACCACCGGCTACCTTGCGCAAGACCGAGGGAGAAGAAAATTTGGGAACAGACATACCAGACTACGAAGCAGAGCGGCAATGCAGAAAGTCGACGTGCACCCCCAAGACAAGCAGGAAACGCAACGCAAGGAAGACGAATGTCGACGCAAGAAAGATGCTGGGGTGTGGATGGATGTGGGTGGGAGGAGCGGATCAGAGGAGGGGTGGGTGGATAATCCTAATGGGGGCTGGGTCATGTGATTCCTTAGCTCGCCATCAATATGGACACATCTAGCTCTTTAGCGAGCTTTGAGGTAGATGTCCGCACGTTCTTCAGACGGACCACAGAACTCGCAGGAGTTGGTGATCCAGCAAACAGAAGAGAACCAGACTCTCTTCAGCCTCAGCCGGAAAGAATTCCGAGCGTGGCTTCTTGCGGCTATTGAACAACCATCCATGGCACGGGAACTGAGGTGTACGGGAGCTGCACGGGAGCTGCGTCACCTCCGCCTTGTCTGCCAAATATACATTTAGCTTCAGCCTATCTCCAGCTTTGGTGCAGCTGCGGGCATGGTTCTTCCTTGTAGGTGGACAAGCAGACACTGCCAGCAATGACATGCATTGCAGAAATGCACAGACTTGTAGGATGGCTCTTTGCTGTATTGGTCGATGAACACTGCGTTGTTCGCTGTATAAGTCGGTAAATCTGCGTTGTTCGCTGGACCTAGACTGCGAAGGATATTCTGGGTAATGTAGGCAAGACAACGGAAATCTCAAGACCTTTTCTCTTGTAGAGTTGAATTCTTGGTTAGCCTAAGATGGTGGGGGATACTAATGGGACTTCTCCAAGGGATGGGTGGGCTGCGAGCCAACGCAAACTTGCCGACAGCGGCTGTATATTCTACAATGATCCAGCACTACAGACGAGTGCAGCGCATATAGTGGTATCCTACAGCACATTGAGACGGTTTCTTTATGAGCGTTGATAGGATTGCTGAATCATTGACCCTGGATACATGCGTACAAACTATGCACCGTAGCTACACCGTTTTGAACCGTTCCCACACCCATCCATCCTGAACAACCAATACATAAAACATCAAACACCAACCCTCTAGTCCGGTAACCATCTAGTTCGGTGGGATACCCTCCGCCTGCTTGGCCTCACCAAAAGCGTCCCTGCCGCTAGCAAACACCTTGTCGAAGTCATACTCGAACCACCTGATGTCGGGGCTGAGGCCAGCAAACTTCCACACGCCGTCGACCTTGCGGTACCAGTGCTTGTTGTAGCTGTGGGCGTGGCCCTTGACTGCTACGTGCTTCTGCGACTCGTCGGTGTACTTCTGGTGCGGCACGCGCAGCTGGTGGTAGCCGATCATCTCGGTGTCGGAGACCTTCTCCCACTTGGTACCGCCGATGAAATGCTGGGTCTTGAGGAGAGGGTCGCCGAGCACGTTCGGGTCCGAGGCCATCTTGACGAACTCTTCGGCGGGCATAGCCTCCCACATCTTGTCGAGGAAGGAACGGTAGTCGATCTGGATTGGTAG
>JAKLMF010000213.1:0-23627 GCA_022813555.1 Botryosphaeria agaves | reverse complement strand
CACGAGGGCTCCATAGCTTCGAACCTTTTTTGACTGTCTTGCTACTGCACTCGGTTACCTCCACACTCGTTCGATCCGACACAAGGATATCAAGCCCGGCAATATCTTGGTCAACCACGGAGACGTCCTTTCTACTGACTTTGGCTTGGCCCGTGATTGGGCGGACGCTACAGGAAGCACTACCTCTGGTGCAGCGGCTTTATCACCACGCTATTGTGCGCCTGAAGTTGCCGCTTATGAACGTCGGAATACCTCGTCGGATGTTTGGAGCCTCGGTTGTGTCTTCTTTGAGATGGTCGTAGCTCTCAAAGGGCTTACACCTCAGCATCTGAACGAATACTTTCAAACTCACGGGACCAATACTACCTTTATCCGTACAAACCCGGAAGCTTTCGTACAACTAATCAAGGAACTTGGGAACAGGGGACTGCAGTCTGACAAAAAGGCTTTACGCTGGGTACAGGACATGTTACAGCACGACCGATCAGCACGCCCAACCGTAGCGATGTTGATGGATTGGGCAACAGCACCAGATGAACACGGCGAAAGAAGCGGCGTGTTCTGCGGTATATGTTGTCGCTCGAGCGAAGACTCTGACGCCTCGGACAGCATGGACGATCTCGACGAAGACTTCGCCGAGGACTGAAGAGTCCAGACAACCCTCGTTGTGGACGAGGAGTTGATTGGTTGATCGAGAACGCTATGGAGGACATGCTCGGACCAATACCGGTACGCTGCAAGCAGGGAGTCATTGCACTACTATTACTGCCTCGTCAATAGGATCCGAAGGGAAAGAAGGAGAAAATGCTTGTAAGGTCGTGCAATTATTATCGGTAAGACACAACGTTATCGAAGCACCAGTTGACATTTAGACTTACGGTAATATCATAGGCCAACTCAAGATTCTATATTTCTGATTGATCCTGCTATCTAAGGTGAAGATGCATGACACTGCTTCGTGTAGGGAATGTCATCTCTCGCTTGGCATCAAAACGAATTGCATACGCTGCAGAATGTCCCACACCACCTTCTAGCAAATCTCTTCTGTCATCGATGCAGACTGCAACACCCAATTGCAGTCTGGTCCGCGGGATTTACGGAGAAGACGGAGGTTAGCAGCAGGTAGCGAGTGGATGACAGGCGGGTTGATTAATTGAGCAAGGCAAGCGTAGGCGATTAAGCACGTACTCGATTGATGTTCCCGTCATTCAGGCGGCTGGACAGAGCGAATGGGATCACATGTATGGACTTTTGAGGGACATATAGACGGATGAGCATCTTGTCCCACCACAAGCGCTCGATCTAGCTCGAGATATCTTGGCGTTACAGCCGGGGGCTTTTGGCCGGCATCAAGGCCGATCTGGAAAGGCGAATCGCGCGGGAAATCTCCGCAACAACGTCCAATCGTCTTGCACAGATGGACTTCTGTGACAACCGGGGGGGCCCACCGACAAGGTCTGTGTCGCGGTCTGATCGCGGTCCCCTCTCAGCAAAGCCACAGGGGACAAAGGCCAGTTTCATGATGTGAAACGGCGGCGATGCACGTATTTCCGGCCCGCACCAATCCGCATGCCTCATCGGCCCCTGCATCACCCACTGCATACGCACTTGACTTCACCTCAACGGCAGGTGTGTCGCGGATACTCGCCTCCACTCTCCCCCATTGCTGGTGATTTGCATGCGCCCATGCGCGATGGGGGCTCGGCTGGCACCATCGTGCTCTAGACAGAGATGAATTCAGTGTGTGCTCCGTAACGTGTCACTCATGCGCCGGCGGGAGAGCCGCGTTAGAAGATGCTTCCTCGGCCGTTTGACCCTTGATATCACTCAAACAACACCTCTGTCACAGGTCTCTCGTTCACTTAATGCATTAACAAGCCGCTCGTCCCCAGTTCTTCTCGGCCACGTTCACTCCTTTCGCTTTCTTTGCACCACACCCTCATTACGTTCGCTCTCTACGGTTGACACCGTTTGCATACACAGTCCTTCTTTCGTTGGTGTCAAGTCTTGCCTCTTGCACCCTGATCACTCTTTAAAAGTCACTCACTCGCCACTGCAAAGTTAACAGCTGCTGGCCAGCAACTCCGCAATCATGCGTTCCCTGACTTTCTTCCTCCTCGTCGCTCTCCTAGCGACGGTGGTACTCAGCGCTCCTGCGCCCTTCAAGAAGCTGAACAAACGCACCTTCAAGGTTCCCCGCGTCAGGCGCGCCAATTACCACCGCACACCACAATGCGGCCGGGCTGCCCTGCTCAAGGCCTCCCGCAAGTATGGCATGAACTTGGTCAACACCGCCGCGGCAACCGCGAACATGACCACTATGATGAAGGCTGGTGACAACGAGAACGGCGAGGTCGCGGCGAACCCCGAGCAGAACGCGTCCGAGTTCCTATCACCCGTCAGCATTGGTGGACAAACGCTGAATTTGGACTTCGACACCGGATCATCCGACTTGTAAGCCAACCAATCAAACGCTCTATCACTCTAAACACAAGACTGATCATACATCTCTCTAGATGGGTCTTCAGCACCAAGCTCCCGCAAAGCAGCATTGGCCAGCACACCGCATACGACCCGAGCAAGAGCTCGACGTTCCAGCCGCTGCAAGGCGCGACCTGGCGCATCCAATACGGCGACAACAGCCGCGCGTCCGGCACCGTCGGCTACGACGTCGTCGACATCGGCGGCTCCACCGTCGACAAGCAGGCCGTGGAATTGGCGACCTCTCTCTCGTCTCAGTTCGTCGCTGACACGAACAACGACGGCCTCGTCGGCCTCGCCTTCAGCCGTTTGAACACCGGTATGTCGCGCCCATCTCATCCTTCGCAACAGTTTTGCAAGGACCAGGATAGCTGACAATCACATGCAGTGCGCCCGCAGCAGCAGAAGACCTTCTTCGACAACGTGATGCCAGACCTCGCGCAGCCGCTCTTCACCGCCGACCTGGACGACAACGGCGGCACGTACGAGTTCGGCACCATCGACACGAGCAAGTTCAGCGGCGATCTGGCCTGGGAGCCCGTCAACGCCGCGTCGGGCTTCTGGCAGTTCAGCTCGCCGTTCGTGACGGTTGGTGGGCAGAAGGTGCAGAACCAGCGCGGGACGCCTGCTATCGCTGGTATGTTCCCTCTCTTCATCCTCACACATACCACATGCAGGAGACCCCTCTCGTGACCCCGCATGAGCCCCGCCCATCCACCCCTCCATCCAATCCCAGCCATCAATTAACATTCACCCCCAGACACCGGTACCTCCCTCCTCATCGTCGACGACGCCATCGCCGCCGCCTACTACGCCGCCGTCCCCGGCGCCACCAACGACGCCACCATCGGCGGCTACGTCTACCCGTGCTCCGCCACCCTCCCGGACTTCGGCGTCGCCATCGGCACCGGCTACACCGCTGTCGTGCCCGGCAGCCAGATCACGTTCGCCCGGGCGGACCGCACGAGGTGCTTTGGCGGCATTCAGGGGAATGGGGGGGATCGGCTGCAGATTTATGGGGATGTGCTGTTTCGGAGCCAGTTTGTGGTTTTTGATGGGGGGAATGAACGACTCGGTTTCGCCAAGAAGAATTAGGGGTGAGGAGTGGGAAGGGGGATTGAGGAGTTGGGGCGGGCGGAAGGTGTAGATGGGGTGATGTGTTTGATGCCGTGGCGCTGTTGGCCCGATTGTAATATCTTTGTCGGAGTTGCTTGCACGAATGTACCGAGCTAGATGGAGAGGAGCTGTTTTTCTCGCAGATAGATCCTTCTGTATCAAATTGAGATCTCAGCGAATCTGCATGGTCGTTGGATGAATGCACGAGCTGAACGGGCTAGATGAACTAGCGCCGCCGGGCGCGTCTCGAGGCTGTTTCTGTCAAGGAGTCTCCGAGTTTCATGCATCTGGTACGAAACACTGCCCGTGCCATCCGTTCAATCGTCGTTCATGCAAACCAGACAGACGCAAAGACTTTTTCTTTCCTGCCCGAAACTGGAGATGTGATCAGAGTGTTAGCTCATACCACACTCCTATGCACATCGTCGCCCTACTACCAGATCAACCCCTCAGGCCGTCAATGCGGACCACGACTGCCGCCGTTATATCAAGCATCACTTCTTCTTGGGATAAGCAACTTTACTACAATATATCGGATTGTTTAATCTAGTCTGAGACACGTGTTGATACTGGGTTCTATACCTAATGTGCCAGCCGAACTGCCTCTGAACACTTATTTCCTCCACAGTAAGCCTAGAGCACGATGTTACTATTATCAGGGATTAGCTTAACGACAATTGTTTTGTTATGGTCAGTAGCTATACAACCGCCATTATCTAGGACTTTAGTGATGCTTCGTGAGTACTATCACAAACAAGCGATTTACCTGTCGGATTGATACACTATCTACTATCTGTCCTCAATGATTATAGACGTACAGGAAAACTTGAACTCTGACTCGTGTCTAACCAGAACTTGGATAACCAACACGCCTGAGCCACACCACGACTCTCTATTCCATCATCCCCCCTTAGAGCCCTCCCCCCCATCCCCATCACCACCCCCCATCCACCCCCATCCACCCCCCTCACCCACCTAACCCCCTCACAATCCCCCTCAGTCTATCCTCACAATCCAAACAATACCACTTCTCCGTCTCCTCCATCTCCGGTCTCTCCACCAACCCCTAACACCTCAGATGGAACTTCTCCAGCACACACCCGCGGAAATTGCACTCCAGCATCTCACCGACAGCCGGGCGGCCGCAGTAGCAATACGGCTTCATGGCCTCCGGATGGTCCTGGAAGGCCTTGTAGGCGAGGCAGCACTCGCATTTACCGCAGTAGTCGGAGTTGTCTCCTGGGGAGTGCTTCGTGTGCTTCTGGTGGGTGGGGTGATGGTGTGAGGGATCGGAGGATGGCTCATCTTTGGAATGGGATTCTGGCTCGTCTTCTGCAGTCGCGGTGTATGCGGGTGGTGGGGATGTGTCAGGTGAAGTGGAGTGAGGACGGCTTGCTGATGAGGTGTCGTCTTGTGTAGTCTCATGGGGAGCATTGTTGTTTCCTTTGTCGGGGAACTGTGGCAGGTTAGAAAGGCCGCATGAGTGATGGTGTGAATATGATCTCTCTAAAGCAGCACACTTACCTTTTCGTTATGTTCTCTCGTGTTCTCTGGCTCCAGCTCCGACCCAGGTCCTGGCTCAGAACATAGATCCGATTCAGGGCTGGGTGTAGGCATAGCAGGCGGAGTCTGTTCTCCTTGCTGTGGATTATCTTGATTATGCGCGGTGAGGTGCGGGGACTAGTACAAGTGAGCCAGTAAATTCAAAGACAGCTCGGATCTGCTCTATGAGAGGACAGGTACAATTCAGGTATTGCTTACAGGAGTCTCATCAGTCTGTACTGCTACATCAACCATCGTGATACTCTCCGCCTCTGCTTCTGTCTCATCAGTCTCTCCCCCTACTTCATCATCACCACCGCCACCATCATCTTGCTCCTCCTCGTCCTCCTCGCCATCGTCACCGTCCTTAGCCAGCGGCACGAGCTTCGCACCGGTCTCCCAGTCCCAGAGCTATACCATGTCAATCATACTGTGCTCCGGTGAAGAGCAACGAATCCGCAAATGCATCGGCTGCCTCGAACTTCAGCCTGATCACTCCTGCGCCATCTATTCAGACCCTTACTACGTACTACATAGCGCCTTGGCAGTCGATGACTATGGCCGACCCGCCTTCCGATATTGACAAGAAGATTTGCAGAACTTTCGAAAACGGTACCATAAGTTGCGTCCACATCTTCGAGGTCTGGGAGGTTCAGATAGTGACCATGACGGCCACAACAGTCAGTCACGTTGATTTGACTACCACAGTCCCTGGGCCGGCGAAGTTGTTGATTGAGACCTTGCGCATGGATATCACTGAGGCTGTGACCACCCTGAGCTTGTCGACGGCGTTGGTTTTGAATTACGAGTTGGAGACTACGACTACAAGCACGAGCACGCGGACTATGCCGCCCACGATTACTGGACCTACTTCGACAATTACGCAGACTGTGGAACAGAATCCCAATTTGTACGTCACCGAGGAGCTACGCACGTGCAGTTGAGCGTTCACACTGACTGATGATTGTCAAAACCAGGTCCAAGAGTACGACCACCGTGCTCGTGACGCACACTGTGTTCACAGGCACAGTAACGCAAACGATGGAGCGTGCACCGACTCCGTAGTTGTGAGTAGTCCTCCACGTAGATCGAATCAATTACTTTCTGATAAGCCCACTAACCGCTGGTCAGCTTTCACGTTCGAGGTTAATCTGGTTCTATAATGATTATGGCGGGAGCGTCTTGTAGAGGCGCGCATGTCTTACTACATCATTTTCCTTCGCTTCTCTTGTCAAGTAGACTACATGCGTTGTTTGGTTCAACGGCGGGTTGCGTGGCTGGCACCGCTTCCCAACGGCTTTGAAGAAACACGTGTAGTGCCATTCACTCACAACGATGTAACATATCAATGGGAGTCCAAACATTGTTCTCTCTGGATCCTCGATAACTCAACACAAACGCTCATGTCCTTTTTCTACTTGTTCGAATGAAGACTGTTGTTGCACCTTGCTTCTCACTCCTATTGAAATCTGAACTGGACTCACCTGCCACATTAACGTCTGCAGCGGATACACACGCAGAATATGGCACTACGCGCTTTATCCGTCTTCGCGCTCGCGACGACGGCAGGAGCATCACTCCGCCTCCAACCGCGAGACACTCTTCTGACAGTCTACACGACTACCACGGTGACCAGTACAGTAGTTGTTCCGCCTCCTCTCACGACATACACGACAACCACTCAGGTGGTTTATGTCACGAAACCTGTCACCACCGCCTCAAACGACAGCGTCCTCGCTCCCAGCTCGACCTTTTCAAAACCCTCGGCCCCTCTAATTCCTACATCATCGACTCTCACCATCGACCTCTCCAACCTCCGGAGTCCACAGGACGGAAGCAATCCGCTCCCAGGGCCCCAAATTCCCCACAGAGCTACCAAGTTCTGGCCCCACACGTCATCTACGAACCCTCAACCGCCGACACCAACGCAGCATCCCACAGCGTCGTCCACAACGACAACCACCCAGACCATCACCGTCACCCCCGTCCCGGCAACGCTGCACCAACCGCTCCTTCGCGTCTCAGTGATGTCAACACGACCGCATCAGGTGTCAATCTGACGCAGCACGATAGCGGCAGTGTGCTGTGGGGAGGAAGCGGAGGCGGAGGTGTGGCGAGTAAGGGGGCCAAGGGTGCGGTAAGCACGGCTGTTGTGGTTCTAGGACATGCTTGCTTGTTGAGTGTTTGGTTGATGGTGGGAGTGGTGGGGTGGGGTATGCTCGGTTTTAAGGGCGGCGGGGGGAGGGGTCTGGGGTGGTTTTGACGGTGGTGTGGCGGCTGGTGAGGTTATTGGTTCATAGGGGAGTTTGAATTTTTCGGTGAGTTGCTTGTTGTGGGGTAGAATAGTTGGATGAAGGGCGGTTGGCGGCTATCTGGGGAAGTGTACTGGATTGGGTGCGGGTTTGGGTGAGGGTTGGACAAATTGGGTGAGAGGCTGTCAGTGACTGATGTGAACTGCGATCATTCCTGGACTATTTGTTAGACGAGCAAGTGTGAGGCGGTGATATGTGAGATGACTGGGAAAGATATCACATTGTGTACAGATCTTCTTGTTGATACATGATGAATCGAAAGCTGTAGCACCGAGCTCGTATGAATGATCATGCCCTTCACCCTGTAGATGCCAGGCCTTCTCCAGAAGAATTTCACACACGCTGTACATCCAAGCTAGATGGTCTGTGTTTATAGTCTTGCCACTGTTGACGCTCCATCCCGATATCGTTCTGCGCATTGAAGTCTCTCTAGCTGCTCGATCTAAGGCCCGACGAGGTCTTCGTGTGTCCGCAAGCTTCTGCGGTTGGATCTGGTTCGAACCGAAGGCGGTTCCAGGACAGCAGACCCCGCGGCAGACACGCGGCGCTCAAGGGACGCTAGATCCTGTACGATCCTCGAAGTCCATAAACTCTTCTTGACCGTAACGAACGAACACATGAAGTGTCGACCATTGGTCCTTTTCGAGGATGCAAGGACTAAAGTTCTCGGAGT
This sequence comes from Botryosphaeria agaves, assembly GCA_022813555.1. Lineage (NCBI taxonomy): Eukaryota > Fungi > Ascomycota > Dothideomycetes > Botryosphaeriales > Botryosphaeriaceae > Botryosphaeria > Botryosphaeria agaves. Next base: position 15,503 of record JAKLMF010000213.1, on the reverse strand, counting down.
GTCCGACGAGCGTTTCCGATTCCAAGATGCCGAAGCGAATGCCGCACCTAGGCTCTCCATAGCGAGATAGCTCGCAGCCACCACTCTCAATCGCTATCATCATCCTCTTCCCTGCTCTTTTCGCCTTCGCTTTCGCCATACGAGTCCACGTCGTCTCCCTCACTTGCCTCCCCAAGGTCCATCCGATCCTCGACGACGGCCGCCTCACCAGGGACAGCAAATTTTTCTCGCGCTTTCCTCGCTCTCCTCACCTGCCTTCTGACCCTCCTCCTTTCAACCTGCTCTTGTTCCGCCAGAAACCCTTCACGCTCCTCCCTCAGGTTTTCCAGCTGCTTGAACGTCACAGCTTGGATGCCCTGCAGCGACGCCACCTGCTGGCGAAGAAGATCGTTCTGCTCCTCGAGGTCAAGTTTGGGTATTTCAAATGCACCTTTGCGCTTAGGCTTATCCTTGCCAGTATCGTCCAGGGCCATGTAGTCCGAGCTGTCGCCGTTCGTTTGAGGGGTTGCAATATGGGTAGGTTGTGGATTCCAGTTGGCCAACTCGGCAAGACCTTCCTCGATGAGGGAGGAAGGAAACGAGGGATGCGTCAAGGCTATCTCAAAGACAGATTTCTCCTGCGCTGCGGCTAGCGGCTCCGTAGCTGAGAAGGAAGGGGATGAAAGTTGGCGCAGCAACTGAGCGTTAAAGGTGTAGTTGGCTGGAATTGTACCGTCCGATGTACTTCCGGAGCCGGAGAGGGCGTCGAAACGTGGCTTGGTCACGGCATGTACCTTGAATTTTGGCTCTGGCTCGTTAAGAAAACCCGTAGGTGGAAGAAACTCGAGATTCGTAACAGGTCCGGGGAGCGTGGTGACTATACGGCTAAACTGCGCCCCGGCTATACTCCAAGCCGTAACCTGTCCGCTTTCGTGTCCAGAGAGCAGCGTCATACCGTCCCAACTGACCGTCAAGCTCAATCCCGAACCCAGATCCTGCGAGGTCGCACTTAAGCGAGTGTCACCCGAGGGCTGAATCGGAGCCAGGACTGATGAAGCATCGTGGAGGGTGTTGATAGCCGACTCCGATTCCGTGCGGTAGAAATCGACAATCTGAACACTGCCATCTCCATGTGTTGTGTAAAAGGCGCGATCAGCAGGATCCAGTGCGAGTGCAAGCGGAGTATCCCCGAGGAGGTAGATGCGAAGTGCAGTTCCGTTGTGGTAATTCCATACTATGGCAGTGTTGTCACGAGATGTTGATACGGCGATGTTGACATCTGTGCGGCTGTGACCGGTCACAAGCGCCGTGATAGGACCTCGATGGTTGGAGAGTGTATGTATGGGCGCGCGAGGATCTTTCGAGGAAGGCTCGTTCGAGGGCAGCGAGAACGACAACAGACCAGGCAAAGACCAGACGTGGATGTTGGCATCGTCGGAGCCTGAAAGAAGGAAATGCGAAGCCGGATCTACAGCAAGAGCGGTGATCGGCTGGAGATGAGCTTGCGGGGTTGTAACCACACGGCCAGTGCATGTCTGTTGGCGTGTCAGCGCGCAATATTCCTCTCTTGAGCATCTAGACTACGAAACACACCTCCCACAGTATAATACTTCCTCCTTCAGTTCCTAATATCAAGAGTGTGTCTTCGAGAGCGAGCGCTATACTGCACATGCGCTCCTTGAAGGGGACAATAGCCTCTTGATTATTTTTGTCTCGATTGTAGACGTGTACAACGGCCTTGTCGGCCTGCGCAGCGAAGACATGGGATGCGCTCACTGCGAGGCAGTTTGGCGGAGTCGCGCTCTTCTTGAAGACGCTCTTCTGCGTCGCGAGAGGCCGGAAGTCATGGAAGAATATAGCGGCATCTTTACCCGCTGTCGAGACGTTGGTTGTCTTAGTTGGCGTGGCTATGGAGGCCACGAACTGCTCGGTGATCATTATGCAAAAAGTCACAGAACTGAGGCTGAAGTGCTACCAGCCATCGGAATCGAAACTGGGCCGAAGCACATGCCACGCCTTCCGTCATTGGACGCTTGGCGGACGGAGACGGAAAAGCAACATCGGAGTCCTTAGTCAGGTTGGAGGGTCCGAGTCGTGTCCCGTCCGCTTCTGATTGCGGGGAAAGGGCCAAACCCTACCTACCCATCCGCTGTGACAGGGAAGGAAGTACCTTCACGCAGCAACAAGGTGAGGAGTTACATTGGCCGCAGACAGCAACCACCCAATCCTTCATCCACACACCCCAGCACTTGCAGCCCTCCGCATTCTTGTATCTCGTATCACACGTGCCTGTGCTCTCACGCCACAAGAGCCTCTCCACAACATTGTACTGCGTTGCTTGCCTTCCTCCTTATTTGCACACTCCGCTCCTTTGTACGGCCAGCACGCGCACTGCCTGTCGAGATGCTCTCACGACGTCTCCTCCCCTCCCTCCGCTCACTCAGCCCCGCATCCCCAGCTCTGTCCCGCCCCTTCTCAGCTGTCCCTGCTGCGCAGCAATCTCCCGAAAGAGCACCCGCGCTTGCCGACATCAAGCCAGATGGTGCATCCAGCTTTGATCAGCGGCAGCGCGACTTTCGGGACAAGCTCGCACAGGCTCAGCGGCGGAGGGAGCAGAACGATAGTCAGTCCCCTTCTTCATTGCTGTCTGCGTCTGATGTCAACCCTTACAACGAGCAATCTCGCGTCTATCTTGAGAGTCTGAGCTCACGTCCCACGCCTGATACAGAGGAAGCTCGCGAGCGGGAACGAGCTCAGCATGAGGGCTCCAAGAGGATGGGGCCGCTGAGCTCGCTCATCTACGGCACTCCCGAAGGACGGAGCCTAGACCGCGAGATCGAGAAGTCTTTCTCGCAGGTGCTGGCGAGAGGAAAATACGTACACTCCATCGTCTTTCACGAGGTCAAGCCCGACAAGGTGGACAAGTACGTGAAGCTGGTTGGCGACTGGTACCCTCGCATGGCGGCGATGCCCGAGAATAAGGTCCATCTCGTTGGCAGCTGGAGGACTGAAGTCGGAGATTGCGATACGTTTGGTGAATCACATGTCACTTTCCACTCACCTGGAGTACCAGCTAACAGTACATGTCCTCTGCAGTCCACATCTGGGAGTACCAACGCTACCAAGGTTACCACGCCTCCCTAAACGCCATCCAGCACCACCCCGAATTCCCCGAGTTCGACCACAAACTCAAAGGCCTCATCCACTCCAAAAAGACCTCGCTGATGCAAGAGTTCTCCTTCTGGCCCACCACGCCCCCCCGCCAGCTCGGCGGCCTCTTCGAGCTGCGCTCCTACACCCTACATCCCGGCAACCTGCTCGAATGGGAGACGCACTGGCGGCGCGGCCTCAAGGCGCGGAGGGAGGTCATGGAGGGCGTGGGCGCGTGGTTCGTGCAGATTGGCGAGCTCAACACGGTGCATCATCTGTGGCAGTTTGCCGATCTGGAGGAGAGGAAGGTGAGGAGGGAGCAGAGTTGGAGTGTGGAGGGGTGGGGCGAGACGGTGCATAAGACGGTGCCGCTGATTCAGACGATGAGGAGTCGCATCTTGATTCCAATGCCTTGGAGCCCTGTGGCTTGAGCGCGTTGGTTGGGCGTGTTGATTGAGCATTTTTCTTGGTTGCTGTTGGTTTGGGTTGACGATGATGCTTCAAAATACCTCGCTATGTACTGTAGATGGCCCACGTCTCTATACGTCTCATTGGGTTTGCAGTAAACTTGACATAATCTGCTACCTCTTCTCAGACTACGAAAGGCCTACCCATCGTTCGTGCTCGTGCTTCACATGCCTGTTGCATGGGCTGCCCGGTTTGTTGACGCTATGACGTTGAAATGCTTGGCGCTCACCATCAACACCGTGACTTTCCTTTTACGTGACAGACGCAGTCCATTCACCGCGCGACAACCATCCCCAAAAGCAGAGATAGACGACTGTCAAAGCCGTCAAGATGGTGTACATCAGGCAGGATAAGCTGCCGAAGCTGAAGGAGTACAAGTACTCTGCCGTGGATCACAGTCTGGTGTCGAGATACATTCTCAAGCCATTCTACACCAATGTCGTGATCAACTTCTTTCCCATGTCAATGGCGTGAGTGTCTCCACTTAACATGTCGAAACTTGTGACTAATTAGTGTACAGACCCAATCTTGTGAGTTTTCATCCTATTTGAGTCTGGATCACGGGGTTGGCATCAATAGTATCCTATCTGCAGCAGCCGGAGCTTTCCCCAAGACTGCTATGCAAGGCTTCAGAAACTCCCATAGTGTCAGAAGTACCTGCACAGCATGCGGGAAGCCCTTCGGGTTGCTAGAGTCTGATACTCCTCAACGCAGAGCTCGAGGAACGACGCGCGAATGATCAATAACATGTTTCTAGATCACTCTCACCGGCTTCAGTTTCGTCGTCATGAACCTCCTGACTATGCTGTACTACTCGCCTACTCTGGACCAAAACTGCCCGACATGGGTGTACGCAAGCTGGGCAATCGGACTGTTCCTGTACCAAACCTTCGATGCGGTTGACGGCACGCAAGCGTAAGTTGACATAAAGAGCCTAGACATCACTGTTGCTAAAACGACTCTCAGACGAAGAACGCATCAGAGCGGACCGCTAGGCGAGCTGTTTGATCATGGTGAGCAGCAGCAACAGTCTGCATCTTCACATTTCGAATGCTGATAGGAGCACGTGAAAGGCGTCGACGCATGCAACACCACCCTCGAAGTCCTGATCTTCGCAGCCGCCATGAACTTCGGCCAGAGCTGGAAGACAGTCGCCACGCTCTTTGCTTGTAAGTCCCTCCTCCACCGCTAACTTCCATTACAATGGCTGTGCCTTACTAACCACCCCCAGCCCTCCTCACCTTCTACGTCCAGACTTGGGACGAGTACCACACCCGTACCCTGACCCTCGGCATCGTCTCTGGCCCCGTCGAGGGCATCCTGACCCTGTGCATCGTGTACGCCCTCACCGCTGTCAAGGGCGGCGGCAGCTTCTGGCAGCAGTCGCTGATGCGGAGTGTCGGCATTGCGAAGCACGACTTCATTCCGGCGTCAGTGTACGAGCTTGCCTGGAACGAGTGGTACATGGTGTACGGTGGGGTCATGCTTGTGTTTAACACAGTCGCGAGGTATGACTACTAGCCCTAAACACTGGAAGAAAACACGACGATCGCTAACCCGCCCCGTCCAGCACCTTGAACGTCTTCAAAGCCCGCCGGGCCCGCGGCCAGCGTACGCGCATCGCCCTCGCCGGCCTCCTCCCCTTCTTCACCACCTGGGCCCTCATCGTCGCCTATCTGTCCTTGCAGCCGCAGATCCTGCACCACCACCTCATCCCCTTCGTCCTGTACGTCGGCCTCGTCAATGCCTACTCCGTCGGCCAGATGATCGTCGCCCACCTCACAAAGAGCCGCTTCCCGTTCGGCAACGTGCTGGTACTGCCGCTGGCGTTTGGCGTGCTGGACTCGCTCGGGCCGTGGTTGCAGAAGAGAGTCGGGTTTGGCTGGCCGAGCGCGTTGGGTGGGGGCGCGAGCGCTGTCAAAGCGTTCGATCCGATGACGACGCACCCGGTGATGGCGGGGAATGGGGATGTGGTGTACCAGGTCGCGCTTGTCTTTATGTGCCTGGGCTTAGCGGTGGGGGTGTATGGGAGTTTTGTGGTCGATGTGATCACGGGGATTTGCGACTATCTGGATATCTGGTGCTTGACGATCAAGTATCCGTATCTGGAGAAGGAGGAGGGGCAGGTGGAGGACAAGAGGGGGAAGAGAGTTGTGGGGTTGGGGAGTGTGGAGAGTAAGAAGGGGCGGTAGGTTGAAGTGGTGGTGGTGTTCGAAGGAAAGAATGGGGAAGAGCGGATGAGATGGATGGGGTGTGATTGATAGAGGTAGACTGGGTGTCTTCTTGCTCAACATCGTTCCTTTCTCGAGCCGTTAATAGCAAGCGTTTCTAGATTCATACACGGATGTGCATTGTAACATATAGCAGGGCTCGGGGTTGATGCTCATCTTGAATTGAGGACGTTCATCACAGCCTTCGTCACATGTACGGCTCAGCGTCGAACGAATACTTATATATTCACCACGATCGCACGTGTTCTCGATGTGAAGATTGCATGAAATCCTAACGATGTACATGTATCCGACTGACTCGTGTTGAAACCTTGGACTTCTGCTCGGTCATTAGGGTTGCGGGGCAGAAAGTGGATAGCGTTGCTGCGCTGCTTCTCCGTTCAAGCTTCACGTTCGAAACCCCGGTTGCGTCAAAACTGGAGGCTGTGCAATGATGCCTACATGTAACAGTCATCTCTACACTGCCGCGAGGAGGCGAGGTTCCCTATGCCACCAACGCGGAGGAAGTAGCTGTACCACATGCGGCATAGTGGTTGAGCTATCGACCGTCCTATCATCTCCTAAGGCAAAGCAAGCACAAGGTGTCGGTAAGCGTCTTCATCAGTAGCTCACATGAACCTCAGATGTCGATCCGATGCAGATGCCAGCGTTGGTCGTGCATTAGCAGAAGGCAGGAGGTCAAGATAGAGTTGGTTTTGGACTCTCCTTCTTGGGCGATGTCATGCTTGCCCCAACGGCGTCCCACACGTCAGCCACGCGCCTGCCTATGTTGCAACGACACGCCTTAGCGGCACGGCACGAGGATATCTCTGATCAGTTGACACGAGACACCATGGCCCCCATACCCTCCACCTCCTCCTCCATCCTAGCAATAGCGTCGGCGCGTGTCGCCGCAGCTGCTGACCGCTACTCCCTACCACTCACCTAAGACTCATCGTTATTCTCGTATTTGTGTTACACTCCCCGTACCTATGTATTCTCGCTGCCTATCTTGAGCTCTCCCTTCAGGGCCTAGAAATTGCACAGACTGTATATCGAGAACACTATACCTCTCAGTAGACACACTTCCGACACCCAGCATGCCAACATGGAGAACGATGCTGGGTGCTTCGAAGACCGACCATACGGACGCGGCTGGATCGACAGAAGACCTCGAAGATGGCAAGCAGAAGCGGGAGCGATGGACCATGGGTATAATGAGCGACAAGGAGACGGATGAAGTTCCCGGTGTGTACGCAAGTCCTGGAGAGGCTTGATCGCAGGAACGTTCAGCTGTGCTGACATACGAATGGCGCCCAGGCTCTATCCTGCTACTATCAAAAGTTTCTGATCACAACGAACCTCTCGGCCTCCGAAATGCGCCAGCGAGAACCTCCGCCTCGTCTATTCCCTCGCCCTACCCTCAGCTCGAAAGGCGTCTGTCAAGGCGATCTCTATCAGCACGATCCATCGTTCCGGAGAAGAAGCGAACAGCGGACGGCAAGATCATTCTCGAACCACAACCCGAGGAATCCCTGAACGATCCACTGAACTGGCCCACGCTGCGACGAGACCTTGCTCTGTTCTCTCTCGGCTTCTATTGCATGATTGGAGGAGGAATGACACCTATACTCGCGGCCGGCTTCAACGATGTTGCTTCCACGTACGATGTGTCGATACCCCAAGTCGCTCTTACGACTGGTCTGTATATGATGGGAATGGGTCTAGGAAGCGTCATCGCATCTCCAACCGCCATTCTATTCGGCAAGAGACCTGTTTACCTAGTTGCATCGTTGTTGTTCCTCCTTACGGGCGTTTGGTGCGCTTTATCCCCAAATTACCCATCGCTGCTGGTTGCCAGAATCATTCAAGGGATGGCTGTAAGTCCTGTGGAGTGCCTGCCATCAGCAACCATCGCAGAGATCTTCTTTCTCCATGAGCGAGCGTACCGTCTAGGAATATATACTCTGTTGCTCCTCGGAGGCAAGAACTTGATACCGCTGGTCAGTGCTGTCATTGTCCAAGCTTTAGGCTGGAGATGGGTGTTTTGGTACGTGCCCTCATCAGCCTCTATTTCTACGTCTAGAACACCGGCAAAACGTGATACAGCTCATCATTGCCCGAGCTAACTCGGTTTGCGTGGCCAGGGTCGTAGCAATGGTTGTGGGGTTCTGCTTCTGCCTCCTGTTTCTCTTCGTACCGGAGACTTTCTGGGACCGGACACCACGCTCGCACAAACATAGCAAGACTCACGGGGCGCGCATGAACATCTCGCGCATCTTCAGCCACACCAGCCATCACTCGAAGGATGCTGTCACACAGTTGGACGGTGTAGTAGACGCTCAGCACACGACATCGCCGCTTGCTCTCAGGCAAACAACAAGCCCACTTGCAGAGAGACGTCGGAAAAGAGATGTGCATGTGGGGTTTGCTGACGACGACGATCCTAACTCGTCTGAAGACGTTGCAGAGAAGCTGGAACGACGTGATCGGCTCCCGACGCATCCAATCACGAACGATGGCAGTCAGGACCGGCCGAACGAGAAAGTTGGTTTAACTTTACCCATTCTGTCACCAGCGTCACATCCGGAAGCGTGGAAAGTCGAGCCTATGGGCCTTGCACCTCCAACGCCCGAACTGCGCAACCTTAACTCACCGTACTATGTCAACAAAGCCAATGAAACGGATTACTTTAGCCTCGGTGCTACTCCTCAACCAGGCGAAACCCAGCCGGAAGAGGTACCTTACCAAAACGAAAAAGCAGCTCCGCCGCCTTCCGACCTGCCTCCATACCCTCCGCTCGTATCTCGAACCTCCACTGAAACTCAAGAGCATCCTTTTAGTCCAGTCGATGACCTACCTGCTGGACAAAAGTACACCGCACACTACAGATCGCAACCGCCCAAGTCCTTCGTCCAGACGCTCAAGCTCTGGAGCGGCCGTCTAAGCCACGACAACTGGTTCCGCGTCGCCATCCGGCCCTTCATCCTCTTCGCCTACCCCAGCGTCCTCTGGAGCACCGTCGTCTACTCCCTCTCCGTCGGCTGGCTCATCGTCCTCTCCGAATCCATGTCCGAGATCTACCGCAGCCGCGACACGTACAACTTCACCGCTCTCCAGACGGGTCTGGTGTACCTCAGCCCGTTCATCGGCGGCATTCTGGGGACGGTTGTGGCGGGCAAGGTTAGTGACATCATTGTTCGTTTCATGGCGAGGATGAACGGCGGCATTTATGAACCGGAGTTTCGCCTCGTGATGGGGATTCCTGTCGCTGTCTGCACGACGCTAGGACTCATGGGGTTTGGCTGGTCGGCGCAGGAGCGGGACAGGTGGATCGTGCCGACCATCTTCTTTGGCGTGATCAGCTTCGGATGCACGCTGGGCAGCACCACCGCCATCACGTTCTGCGTGGACAGCTACAGGCAGTATGCTGGTGAGGCGCTTGTCACGCTGAATTTCTCGAAGAGTATGTGGCTCGCGCTCTCACGTTGACAAGAACATTCACAGGCCCTCGATGCTGACTGCTGTACAGACGTTTTTCACGGCTTGGTGTTCTCGCTCTTCTTCACCCATTGGCTTGAGGCCGACGGGCCCAAGGACGTCTTCCTCGCTCTCGGCGGCATTCAGTTGGGCTTCCTGCTGCTGACGATCCCGATGTACATCTACGGCAAGCGCGCGCGCATGTGGACGGTTCGAATGAACCTAATGGAGAGGTTCTAGAGCGTGTGGTTCGTTTCGCGTGATGGGATGGCATACGTGAGGCATTTCTTGGCGTTGTTGCCTGGTATACCCCTGGATTGGCTTTTTTGTCAGCATTGCAGTATCTGCATCTGCATCTGTTTTTTCCTGTGCACCTTCATCGGCGTTTCGCTGCATCACAAATCTTGCGACCTTGCTGTCGGCATACAGTATCAGCATCTGCTTTCTTTGTGCACTTGCACTCACTGTCAATCTTGCAAGTCGAAGTTGGGGTTGGTAGAACGTTGCTGTCGACTAGAGATGCCTTTCCATTATCTGTCGCACTTTCAGCCGTCACTATCTGTCGCACATTCCGAGGTTTCTTCGACATCAGCCGTGAAATAGAAATCTCTGCAGCACAGTCCACAAATTCACCTGCTCCTTTGTTTCACATCAACAACATCACCCACACACGGTCCTCTCTACACATACTCGTCCCCCTTCATCCATCCCAACTGCTTCCACATATTCAGCTTATCCCACTCCTTCGTAAAACTATACACCTTCCCATCCCTGACCTCAAAAATCGCCGCCGCCGTCCATTTCGCCTTCCTCCCCGTCGGCTCGATCCCATTGTGCGGCTCCCCGCAGTGGCTCCCCTCGGCCGAGTAGCGCAGCAGCACGTGCCCGCCCTTGGCGAAGACGACGTCGTAGGAGGTGATGTGCAGGTCAGCGATGGCGGCCATGACGTGCGCGTGCGACTCGGCGTAGTCGAGCGGTGTCTTGCAGGCGGGGAAGGTGGTCGGGGCGGAGAACCAGGCGTCGGGGGTGCAGAGGTGGGCGACGGAGTCGCGGCCTTTGTTTTCTTTGGGGGAGTACGAGATGGACATGTACTCTTTGACGACGGCGATGTTCTTCTGTAGGGGAAGAAGGGAGTGTGTATCAGTGGCTATACGGGAATGTGGGGGCGTGAGACAGTCGGCAGACGTACTTCTTCCTCGGATGTCTGCTCCGTCGTTGTCTTGGAGGGTGGTTGCTGGTCGGTGGCCATTGTGGTTGTTGTAGTTGTTCAAAGGTGTTGATTAATCCGGTTCGGGGACTTTGGGTGAACTCTTCCGAGCTGTACGAGCTTGTGTGTAGACGTTGCCTTGGTCTGGTTGAAAAACAGGTAGTAACTCCACCTACTTATACACAGATCGATGACACGGCACGTCACGAAAACTGTGACGTCATTAAGTTCCAGCGAATGAGTCTTTTGCATTGAGATTTGAAAGAAATCGGAACTATTTCTGGAGTTGGAACAATGATGGAATTGTTGATATTGGTCTTAGTTTGGACGAGATTGCAAAGTTCAAATCATGGCGAATAGCACTGCTGAGGCGTATTCGAACTTTGAATGCGAAGACACGCTGAGACATCGAAAGAAGTTGCATCTGGATTGAAACCAAAACACCAATATGGTCCCGTCTATTGCAGATACATGGCCTACAACAGCTTTTGTTGCTAGATTAGTCTAAGCCGGAAGAAGGTCCGGGGTGCAGCCGCACCACCCTATTAAGCGCGTGCGAAGGTTGCGCAAACGATGTCTAGAACACATACTAGAAATTCCCCATTAGCAGTCCACCCCATCCGCAGTGTAACATGAGAAGACTTACTGGAATAAACAAATACGGCACCCGTCTCGTATACTCGTCCCACGCCTCGCCGTACTTCTCCTGACACCGCTGGATGTCCCTCATGGCGCGGTGCACGATCATGCAGGCGAAGAAGACGGGGTAGAACCAGGGGAACGGGCTGTTAAAGCCGGTGATCAGGCCCCATGTTAGCGCGAAGTAGAGGTCGCAGGTGTAGTGGACCTTGCGGGCCATGCCGTCTGTGGAAGGGGAAAGTGTCAGCTCGTGAGTAGACGGCAACCCAGCGGGTATTTTACAAGTTGTTAGATTGGCATGGGAGCGCGAATGAAATGGAAAGAACGAGATTCAGACTTACACCACCCATCACAAAGCAAAGAGTCTCCTGTACTCGTCTTGATCGACTTCGGATTCTTAACCACCTTCCACGGGAGCTGCGGGAACGTCTTGCGGTGCAGGTCGGTGCCCCTCTCCTGCGCACGGAACATGTTCTTCTGGCTATTCGCCGTGTCCCAGACCCAGTATACGAATAGGTAAGATGTGTAGAAGAGAACCAGGGCGGGCTTGCTCCAGTGGTACTCGGAGGGGTCGTGGTTAGCGAGGTAGATGGTGCAGTGGCAGTAGGAGAGCGGGACGCCGGCGAGGTTCCAGAAGATGAGCATGAAGCCCCATTTTTCATAGTACATGTCCCTGAAACAGCGTGAGCAAGATGAGGTCGAGCACGACAATCCCAGAGACCCGAATATGGATGGAGGGGAAATCTTGAGCATACCAAGTAGTAACAATCATCTCCTCCCCCTTACAGCAGGCATTTGCATAGAGAAAATGCGCCATGAGCACAAACCCGACCTCCCCAGTCACATAGCCAAGCTGCTCATACTGCCGTGCTGCCGTGCCCAGCGACACGAAGAACAGAATGAACCACGGCAGCCGCACCTCGAAAAACATCTTGAAATCCAGCCATCCAAACATCCTAGGGTTTAGCTCCGCCCCCATGAAGAAGTCGTAAACCGGATACCCCGTCATGCGGTGCTGCGCGCCACGCCGGATCGCCGACACATACGCCACGATCGCAACCAGGAACCCGGAGAGGATCGCCACCGACATCAGCGGCCCAAACTCATCCATCAGCGTGTACAGCTTGAATATCCCCGTCACATGCAGCACCAGCGCCACCGCAATCGTGAAGTAGAAGCTCGCCACGCCCGAGCAGTAATACACCAGCTGCTTGCCGCCCAAATGCGGCAGCGGCTTCCCCTTGCTATAAACCCCCGGCATGAACAGATAGCACACCCCCTCGAACACGAAGAACGTCCAGTATATCGTCCACGCGCGCAAGCTAGGGAACGCGCCCGTGTAGACCAGATGCGCGAGGTGCCCCACGAAAGAACTCCAGCTCTCGCCCGGCGAGCGGGTGGGGAAGCGCCCGTCGTAGTACGTCGCGCCGATCCACATGTACCACATCAGCAGCGGGAAGCCGAGCATCATGGCACCGACGCCCCAGGAGCCGCCGAACTCGAAGACTGGGTCGCTGTCGATTTTGGGATCGAGGGTTGCGGCGGCGGTCGGCTTGTCCTCGCTGCTGTGGCCATTGGCGGCGTGGCCGTTTGCGTGGCCGTTGCTGCGCGCTTTGAGCAGCTGCCCGTTTCCGTGCATGTCGTCCGAGTCTTCGGCGACGGGGTCGCTGACGGTCGCGCGTGGTTCCGGGGTGGACTCGGTCGGGAAGACGGATTTGCGCGTGCGGCGCTGGCGGCCGGGCGTCTCGACGAAGCCGGGGTTCACAGGTCTCCTATGGACAATTGTTAGCGATGCGATGCTTACAAATTTATCTACCTTCCTGACCGAAGCTGCAGGTATGCGTGTGTCTGAGAGCACTTACCCGGGCATGCTGCCGGTCTGTGAGCGCGTCACTCTCATGCTTGCGCAAAGTCGATTGGCAGCCGAAACCTTGGTCAATTGAGATGGGGCGGCCGAGCAACAGGCTAAGATATAAGATTCTATATGCTTGGCAAGGGTTATGGTGATGTTCTCGACATCGGGTTCGGCGGGCTCGGGATGGACAACGGGTTGGATGGGTTTGTTGACAAAATGTCATCGCTAAAAATTTCGCCGACGCTTTGCATCACAATGCATGTGAGTGGCCACCTGCATTGGTTGCTTGTGCTGACCAATTACAAGAGATCAATGGCGGAAAGGGCAAGCAACTGTACATCGTACACCTGGCCGTTGTTAGGCTGCTAGACATGGATGGTGGTATTTTTCGAAGAGGCATCTCGAGACGTTAGCGACTCCAAGGTAGACCTAACACTATTCTAATGCTACCTACAAAACGTCTTCTCCGCCCGGAACTGTTCCACGCATCATGTGCCGGCCGAAGTGCTATTACTCGGCTGCACCTTCAGTATCACCCTTCGATACCTCGTTATTGGCGGTGTCCCCGAGTTAGTCACTTGCAGTATCGCATGATACTGCTGGCATATCACCGGACCCGTCGCCTGAAGCGCCACCGCCGCCCTACAAGCGTTTTCCTCCAAGGGCATACGAACGGTCACAACACGTCCATCAGAGCCAGCAACGGCGGTGAAGTTCAGCAATGGAACTTCGGCTGAGACCCACCATTGAGTCGCGGTGATCTCGCGGTAGTGGAACCAGGTGAAGTTCAACGAGCGGCCGTCTGGATCGCAGGACTGAGAGGCATCGAGGGTAATGGTCGAGTCCGGCTGGACATCCAGCTCGAGTGGGGCACTGCCGCAGCTTCCGTTGACTACCACGACAGGTGGATGTGTAGTGTTCGATTGAGGCCCGTTTGCGCGCAATGTCCACTGGATGCGGGCTGCCATCTCGTTCTGGTACGCCGACCGCCATCTCCATACGGTTGCGTGGTTGCTGATAAACTCTTCCCCATTCTGTCCAATCGCGTGGTCCGCAGCGTCACTAAATTGTTGCTCTCCGTAGTTGATAGGGAAGTAGCGTCCGCCCCAGCTTCCCCATTCCGGGTGCTCTGGCGCGTTGAGGCCATTCTGCATTGTGAAGAATATCGCAGGCGAGTCTCCCTCCATGATGAACGAGATGTTTGGATACATCTTTCCCAGAGGACCGAGCTGGACGTTTCGATGTACCCAATCGTTCGTGACCAGGGATGTGTCGGGCCCTCCCTTGTCGAAGCCGTAGTACACCTCACCAGATATGCCAGTCCAAGCGGCGAGTCCATAGAAATTCCATCCATGAACAGAAGCTATATATCTGACTGATGGGAACTCTCGCCGTATCCATGCGCCAGTGTTGTCCTGGTCAGAGATAGTGTAGACACTGAGCTTGCGTGTAAAGGCCGCGAACTCTGCTGGTGATCTGGTGTTGTTGACATACCACAAAGCCTCTGCCAGGGTATTGACGCCTCCCCAAACCTGCACGTACAAGCGTGAGTCGGATGCGTCAACGGTATCGATCAGAAGCTGGGCTCCTGAGGAAATGTTTCCTCCTGCCCTCAGAGCATCGATTGCAGCCATACCGTACATGGCGGGACCGCTTCTGACCCGTGAAAGCAAGTATTCTTCGCTAGGAAATTGTCCCTGTCCATGGGTTTGCAGATTGCCCACAACTTCGCCATAAGCTCTGACCACGGCCTCGATTTGGTCTGGATAAGTCGATGCATTCTGCCAGTATGAAGTTACCGCTACCAATCCTTCGATTTGATACTGATCAGAATGCAGCAGCAGTCGCACGAAGGACATGGTATCGTCCGGCTCGTTTGATATGTCAGACATGATGAAGACTCTGTTCTTAGTATCGACTTTGTACGGTTCACATCTTGACTCGCCGTACGATGGGGCCGTAGAAACGAGAAAAGACAATGTTAACGCTGCAAAAGCGAAGAAGCTGACAAGCCTCATGATTGGCTAAGGTACTGATGAAATTACTAGACGGAAGACTGGTTGAGTTGATGAGAAGATTGAGAGCCTTGGGCTGCCTCTGTCTATTTAAACTCTACCAGGGACACAAATACATGTGTGGAAAAGCTCATCCACGTTCTCCACCTTAGGTTCCCCATGCTCTACGATGTCGGCGCCAAGCCGATAGGACAGCTCCGAGTTAAGGTTGATGTGAGCGGCTCGGTAACAGGTCGCGGGATCCACGAACCTGCTTTGAGAGGGGAATTTCTGCTCTGTCGCCCGGTCCTGTATCGTGCGGTCAGTGTTGCATGAATGTTCTCAGATCTTAACCCCAGATGAGATTGGTGAGTGTGGGGTGCTTGCATGTGGGGTTCGCGCGGGCCATCTCGGTGCAACAGTTTTCCAGACAGCGAGATTTGTGCCATTGTGAGGAAGAATTTTTGATGTCAAGTTGTGTTATTGGCATCGTGTGGTATAAACAATTGTCGGTTTCTTTG
>JAKLMF010000212.1:0-23660 GCA_022813555.1 Botryosphaeria agaves | reverse complement strand
TATGATAAGACGAAAGAGCGACCAGCGCCGGCGTTGGTCGACGAGTTTGACGATCACGACGACTTTACCCTTGTGCCGCAGGACGGCCAAGATCTGTACGATCAAGTAGACCATTCCATTACTTTGGATATGAAGATGGACAATCTCGGGGATGGTGCAAACTAGTAAGCTTAGTTGGTCCTATTGTATCCGCATCAGCTAACCTGCTACAGTGCTTTCTTTAATGATGTGACTTACAAAGTTCCAAAAGTCCCTACGCTATTTACTGCTCTCTCTACCGGAGAATCGGCTACAAATGTCGATATTTACGGCGCTAACACCAACGCCTTTGTCCTCAAGAAGAACGACATCGTTGAGATCGTCGTGAACAACAACGACCCTGGCAAGCATCCGTTCCATCTTCACGGACACCACTTCCAAACGGTCGCGCGCTCGGATGAGGAGCTTGGCCCCTATGCGACCAATGTCACCGTCCCACGCGTGCCGATGCGGAGAGACACTATCTTAGTGCGACCGAACGGCAACGCTGTTATTCGATTTAGGGCCGACAACCCGGGTGTCTGGTTGTTCCACTGTCACATTGAATGGTAAGTCGAGTCTCAGTTCCTCAGGCTGTACCATCGCTAACGCCGGACGTACAGGCATACCGCCAGCGGCCTCATAGCAACCTTGATCGAAGCCCCAACCGAGCTTCAGAAGACGCTGTCCATCCCCGAAGACCACTGGGCAGCCTGTCGTGCCAGCAACACCTCTACTCAAGGCAACGCCGCTGGCAACACTGTTGATCTGCTAGATCTTACGGGTGCGGTTGTGAGCCCCGATCCGCTGCCATCTGGCTTTACCGCGAGGGGTATCGTCGCCCTGGTGTTCAGCTGCATCAGTGCGTTCCTAGGTCTTGGAATTATTTCATGGTAAGTGAATTCTGCCCATGAGCCCCATAGTGTCGGGGTGACGACTAGAACGATTACTGATGCTGGTACACAGGTATGGCGCCCAGCCTATCACCAAGCCATAATCGGCGTCACGAGAGTAGACCAGTGTGAAGGTTAAGGTTGCTGGGATGTATATAAGCATTCACTCGGGGCTGGCTGAGTACCCAACTATTTGCCCGACGGCGATTGTCAAAAGTGTATTGCTATGTTGTCTATAGGAGCAAGGGTGTACATATTCAATCTTCATAAAGGCTCATACCCCCAAAATCCTTTTCTTAACTCCTCGGCGGCTTGTACATTGGTGACTCAGCAGACACCTGAAACTGATGTCTGGTATATTGCAATGGCTCTCAACACCTTGCCACCCATCGCCGTCCTCATTCAACGCCTTTTTGTTCTATAAGCACAAGTAATGACTTGCAGGAAAGGCGTTGCGAGAGAACCATTGCCGTCCGTATCAAGTCTAGCGTGCCGTTTCCGACAACCGAGGGACCGAGGGGCTGGAAATCCGGGGAAAGCTTTGTTTGCCCCACAACTCCATCACCCCACCTCCACATCGAGCTTTAAAGACCGCCTTATTTCCAGATAACTGATAGTAGACATACGAATAAGTCTATCGATATGCCTCAGAAGCTCAAGCTCGCCGTTGCGCAGTCGCGCACGCTTTCTACCACGGCCGAGACTCTCAGGGATCTCGAGCAGACGACGCGAAAAGCGGCCCAGTCTGGTGTCGACCTGATCCTCTTTCCGGAAGCATATCTAGGAGGCTATCCGCGGACCTGCAACTTTGGAGCTGCAGTAGGCGCGAGGGAACCTCATGGCAGAGAGCAGTTCCTCCAGTACTTCAAATCCGCGGTCGATCTCGGGGACACACCCCAAGGCGCCGGTGATGACTGGCTGGACCGGAAGTTGCCAGTTGCGAAGGGCGCCAAATACAGAGGCGACGGCACGAGAGAAGAGTTGGAGCGGGTAGCAAGGGACACGGGTGTCTTCGTCATCACTGGCCTTGTCGAGAAGTCGGCCGGGAGCCTGTACTGCTCGGTCGTCTACGTGTGTCCAAGGCAGGGAGTGCTGGGGAAGCGACGGAAGGTCATGCCAACCGGTAGCGAGAGGCTCATCTGGGCTCAAGGCAGCCCCAAGACGTTAAGAGCTGTGACCACTACCATTCGAGGAGTCAAGCTTACGCTTGCTGCGGCCATCTGCTGGGAAAACTACATGCCGCTGCTCAGGTACAGCCTGTACTCGCAGAACGTAAACCTGTACCTTGCCCCGACGGCAGATGCGAGGGATACGTGGCTGCCACTCATGCGGACCGCCGCTTGCGAAGGTCGAGCGTTTGTGCTCAGTGCAAATCAATGTATGCGGAGGAAGAATCTGCCGCCATGGATTCGCGATGCATCTTTCAAGACACAAGGGATGACCGCAGATACTCTTTCGGATAGGGGCTCTAGCGGGAGCCCAACGTCGAAGCGGGGCAGGCGGAGGTCGACTTTCACCAGAACAGAGGATGACCACGAGATTTGCTGGCCGCAGCCCGATGATCAAGCCGCTGGATCGGGGGCAGCCAACGGGGCCCACTCCAGTTCTGCTGTGGAGGATGGTGACAAGCAGGATGAACCCGAGTCACCAACTTTCAAATCTATTGTCAAGACATCACAAACGTCCTCTTCGAAGGAGTTCGATGAGGAGTTTGTGTCTCAAGGTGGCTCTTGCATCATCTCACCTCTGGGTGAAATTCTTGCTGGCCCGTTGTGGGAGATTGAAGATGGAGGGATTCTTACTGTTGAAGCCGACTTTGAGGATTGCGAACGAGGGCGATTGGATCTGGATGTCGCCGGGTCGTACTCGCGGAACGATGCGTTCCACCTTACTGTGGATGGATTGGACCTTAACCCTCCACCGTGAGATTATCACTCGTTCAAGTTCCAAACTAAACAGAGAATTCTCGTAGTTGTATTCTGAGAATACCTAATAGTCTTTTTGTCTTTGTCTAACACGTAGTATGTGACTAAGCGGGTTCATTTCCTAGACTTTATGCCAAATCGTTGACGTCCAAGCATAAGTTCCCACTTCCTTCTAACTCCAATATTTTCTCAGTTCCACATTTTGACTATATCACATCATCCTTACCATCATAGGGTTCCTTCATAACCAGTCAAATCTCTCTCCAGCGGTTTGCAACATCCGCCTGCGGCTGGCGACGTCCTTCTGTCACTCAACAGCTTATGTGTCTGGCTTCGGCCGATATGACAACTCCATGACGCGGAGTTGTAGGTTGTCGTCCGCCTCGTCCGCCGGATCGGCCTTGGTGCACCAGCCGCGCTCCAACATGCAGGCGATCCTCTTAGCTGTAAACCTCGACTCAGCGGAGTCCAGAGATCTCTCCGATCTGTATAGTGTGTTTGTTATCTTAATATGCACATGCTCTTTCGTGTTGTATCTGTAAAGGAGTGAGCGAGGTGATTTACATGGTCATCACGTGTAACCTCTGCGGTGATGAGAATAGCAAGCTCCATCTCATTTAGTTGTCAATTCATCGATACTCTGACGGGCGTGCAAGATCGCGTATATCGTTTTCAGTTTGAGGCATGAGCATATCTCTCGTCCATCTCCTGCATTCAGCTTGTTCGTGGTTCCGTTGGGTGTTGTCGCACAAACCTCTAAATCCTAGCAGATGCTCGTTAAGTTAGACAGACAGATGTACGACACCCTTTGCGAAACACGCAGCCTTGGAGAAATTTATCTACTCCATCTTTAGTCAAGGCCTGTTCGTAAGGTTGTCCAAAGGATTAGATTATTGCGATAGAGCAGTTCATGGTCTAGGTAATGGGCATTCTAATTCTACTTATCTACATACCTTTCCACAACAAACATGTTTGTCTTTCATTTTGAGTGAAAAATCCGAGCTCCGCATGCATGAATGAGCGTCGACGAGTCTCACATTTCTGGTTATGGTATAACATTCACTACCGGCACCGCGCTAACGTTTTCATCGCGCTCACTGGAAGGTGAGTAAATGCTTCGATTTGAACAATGTATGAATCGTATGGGATGTTCAAGGACAAAGCCACAGTCACGCATCAATGTCCATACTCGAAGTTTATATAGTCACGTTTTCTTTGAGCCGTTCCAAACCTCCAATGGATCCTTCAAACATGATCAACAACCCCGAAAGACCATACGAGCAGTTCACAATAGATGACATCGTAGCGATGGACAAGCCTTGTGGAGGCCCAGCGAACGCCTTTCACCGGATACGCATCTGCGGCCACCGGATCTGCACGTCTTATCCATCACCTTGCGGGCCCAGATGCGCCACCAAAATGAACCCTCCCTTCAACTTCGACTCTCCGAAGCAGATCACGAACGTCGACTTCGTCTGCCCAACGTGCGTCAATGCTTTCCTGAAAGAGAAGTACGAGCCACTTCGGAAAGCTGTGCAGGAAGAGGTTGCGGCCATGCAGCTCACTAACCCTCTAGAAGCCATTAAGCTCGGGCAGGCCAAGATGTACGACCTAACGGTGAAGAAGGAGGAGGACAAACTATATCTCTACCACGGCCATCGGCTCTGCGAAGCGGCTCCCGAGACGGAGAACTCGTGCGAGATGTGCGAAGAACCAACTCCAGACCCAGATGCTCCTGCGCCGGGATCGGCGGAATGGAATGCGCTCTTCGAGAACCTCGATCACCTGCCAGGCGAGCTTGTGTTTGGTGACGAAGCGCCAAAGGAGGCCAGTCTGTACGATCAAATGGTGAGTGGGAGCGTGGTGCGGGCCAACGAGATGGCTGCCCGGAAAGGGAGTATTAAGAGGAGAGAAAGCAGCAGTCATATGAGCGAGTAGATTGGATAGATAGACTTGAATGGATACGGTTTCTGGATACCACTTCCATTGACCTTTCCCTTGAACTGAATATGTTTGCGCTAAGATGTTATAGCCGGTAACCTCCATACCCCTAACACCGTATATCTCCTGTGAACCTTAATGGCTTCAAGCTGGCAACCTCAGGAATTTAGATGATGTGCATCACTAGAAATAACGTGGAGATCTGTTATATGACAGATACACCAAGCACTCCATATTGCAACAGTCGCAGCGGTTATGCTGCCATTACTTCCTACCGTCCTGCACCTTACAATCGTTTCGTCTAGCTGCTCTACCAGCAGTCGCGTATTGCTGCGCTACCTATGGAGGCTGGAGCCTTCTTTTTGACCTGAGTACTTCGAGGTTTTCAGCACTCTTGTGAAGCTTTCAGAACTAGCTGTATGTAGTTGGTTCCCTGGTCTATGAAAATCTTTGTGAGTATATACATATAAGCTATACGACTCTGGGCTTATGGCGGGTAAGTATACTAACCGACAAAAGCACGCTCTGATGCCCCACTGAAGCAAGCGTCAATATGCTTCGAAGTCCTCGCGAAATGATCCGAAGCCGAAGCCGTCGAAGCCAACCTCATAGCCACCCTGGCACTAACTTCATCGAACTTCTGTATCGCCAATTTCATAGACGGCAACATCCCCCGAAGTACCATTCGCTGTATTTTCATCGGGTTGGTTAGCATAAGCGAGTCGGAAGATAGCGCGACGGCAACTTTCACAGGTCATAGTAGGATAAAGTAATCCCGCGTCTTTGCAGCTTTGACAAGTCAACGTTTTGATGCGATCGAGTTCCTGGGTGGATAGTATGGATAGCGGTTGATCAAGTTGCATTGACCGTGGTGGAATCATCGACACTGAGTACTCCTCTACAAAGCTCATGGGTCGAGGGGGCATCGACGACGGCGGTGAGATCGCAGATACTGCCGATTGCTGACTTGTCCTTGAATTTGTTAATGTTTCGTACGCCGGAGACGTGAAATAATCTTGACGATGTGGTACGGAGGCCGAGTAGTCGTTCTGCGACATGAACAAAGTGTGGAGGCGTGTGAGTTCCGTCATCGATGAGGCCAGCGCAGCGATCGAGGCAACAGTATCAGAAGGCCTTGGAGGTGGTGGGCACGATGGAGGAGGCATTGGGGTCTGTCCCTCGTCATACTTATTGCTCTCGGGAAGCTCACTAGGAGCCCGCTGTTGCGGCGTTCGTACGGTTAGTGCGCGAGCCACGACAGATTCTTGCGCTGCACTTTCCTTCCCTTCGGCATCCTGGAGTAGTGCCAGCACATGCGACTTCCTTTCATCATCAATGTTCATCCCAATTGCAAAGCCAATCCGTGCGGCGGTCATATCGAAGCCCCATTATCCTTGACTCAGACCGGCCATGGAAGCCCCGCTGTCAAGAAGAATCTGCACGACTTCTGGATGGCCGAAGTAGGCGGCATAGCGGAGTGGCTGCCAATTCTGTTGGTCGCGCTGACGGACAGAAGCCCCCCAGCTCATGAGCTCCAAAACGACAGATAGGTGACCATACCTGGCAGCAAGACAGAGCGGAGAGTCTTCGTGAGAGGCTCCACTCGAGAATCTGAGACGCATGGCTGAGCCTCTGTCCAAAAACTGCTGCACAAGCTCGATTTGGCCGTTGCCGCTTGCCAGGCATAGAGGACGTTCTCCGGTCGCGTCTCGAGCCTCGATTGAAGCGCCTTTGTCTAGAAGCAAACCGACGATAGGGCCGCTTCCGGGCATGGTGGCTAGATGCAACGGTCGCCTGCCGAGATGGCACTGTGCTTCGATATTCGGACTGTCGCTAAACCACTAAACTCCTGTTCAACACAGGTTCAAGTCCTGAATCTGTGATCGGCTACAACCTTGTCGAACGCGGGCAAGTCTTGACTAAGCCAAGACCCCCCTGTAACTGATAAGACCTTTCGCTTGAAAGTGAGTGGTTCGCTATGATACTCGTGGATTTTCATGATAGGGGGGACTTTGTCCGCCAGGACCTATCCAGGGTTTGGGAGCGACTTTCTTATAAGCGACGGTAGAAACTCGCGTTAGCTTGGCGACAGACTCAATGCGAATGAGACATTTGGCAGATGCTGTTGAGAGTATTAAAAGGAGGACACTGTTCGCATAGGCGCAGCTTTCATCTGTATGTATTGTTGTACGATCAATGGAACGACTTGAGATACTAGCTCTATTGTTAATTACGAAATTACTCACCTTCTAACCCCGAACATCTAGAATGCCAGAATGTCATGCAAACGCTTTATGCAATGCACATCTTACCTCATTACACAAAGACGAAAGAAAATGTGATGTTCATGAAAGACGAAAGAAAATGTGATGCTCATGAAAGACACGGACAAAGAAACTCGACACCTACAATGCAGTCTGACTTACCTCGAACACCGCCAGCAGCCCCCAACTCTCAAAGACCTACATAATTCGACTCCGCAAGTGCCGCTTCAAGCTCCGCTTCAAGCTGTGCTTCGAGCCCATCGTCATCCTCAAACAGCTCATCAAGCCCATCCGAACTCTTCTCACTTACCGCAAGCGAGTGATTCCTCGGACTCCTCCTCAGCGGCGGCGACGCCACCACCTCAGTAGGCACTTCAGTCGGCACCTTAGTCGGCTCCTCCCTGGGACTCAAGCTCCTCGACCTCAGTCTCGGACTCCTCCTCCGCCCCCCCGACAGCGCAGGCGACGCCTGCTCCGTCCCCTTATCACTCGGCGTCTGCTTAGGCCGTGGCGTGACGACCGGGTCAAACAGGCCCGTGGGTGTCTTGCACTCCGGGGGCGCCTCGAAGAGCGCCCAGTCAAAGTCGTCAGGGACGTGCTCCATAGCCTGGCCATCAGCGAAGTCAGGGATCTCGGCTAGTGTGGCGTTGATGGACGGAGAGAGCAGGGTGGTTTCGACCGGCGGTGGCTGGACGACTGGCGGGGAGACTCGCGCCTTCTTATTCGGGCGATAGAGGTGGTCGGAGGCGATGGAGATGGGAGGGGGGCGGGCTTTGGTTGCTGATCGAGAGGTTGTAGGACCTGTGGGAATGAAGTTGACGACGGGAGACTGCGATGGTGTGTCATCGGTGCGCTGGCGCTTGCCCAAGGTGCTCTCGATAGTAGGTGCAACACTGTGGTCATCCGCAGAGTGATTCCTGGGACTCCGTCGAGGAGATTGAGGCGAGGGCGGAGCGGGCGCAGACTTGCGCTTCTTCCTAGCCGGCTGGGCGACCTCGGCTTCACTCTCCTCATCCTCCTCATCCTCGTCCACGTTCTGCGCTTTCGCGCCTCTCTTGGGTCTCCGGGCTTCAGCTCTCGCTTCACAGCACATCTGCAGGTCGCCCTTGTGCACGATGATCTGCGAACCTCTGAGCTTGCGGGCTGCAAGCTCCTTCGCCTGGGTAGCCGGCCTCGACTTGTTGTTTGAGATGTTCATCGCATAAGTGAGGCTGTGCTTGTAGACCTCGTTATCTCCGCTAGACGAGCTGGTGCGGAGGTGGTATCGACGGAAGTGCTCAGCAAACCCTGACTTACGAGCCTCCAGAAACCGCTGGGCAACTGCTCTCTCCGCTCCGTGAAGAGCTGCAGCGAACTCATGGTTCGGCTCGCCGGTCATGTGCCGGTCGTCAGCACGAACGTCCAACTTGTTGCAGATGTCGGAAAAGTCCATGAACCGCTCCAGGCAGTACAGATGAACATAGCCTGCCGTGAAGTAGGGATCCGTGGTGTGCCCGTGCAAATTCCACTTCTCGTCGAAAGCGATGCGGTAGTGACCGACCTGGATGTTGCCGTGATAGCCGAGTTCGCGACTCGGACAATCCGCAAAGCGGCACTTTGAGAAGTGTGGTGTAGGGTAACGTCGAGCGGAGTCCGCAGCAGTCCTCTGTATCCAGAGTACAAGCTTCTGCTGCCCCGTGCCCGGATGGTGGCAGAGGAACTCTCGAAGCTCCTCTACGGTATACCCGTTCTTATAGAGCCCGCCAAACTTGTCGTACTTGAACTTGTGGTTGGGGCCCCTCCACTTGCCTATGGGGAGATCCACAGTTTTGTAGAACACGCTTGGGTCGTATTCGTTGAGCTTACCACTGCGAGCGCTCTTGCCCTCAGTGATCGCATTCGTCCGTACCCATGGACGGCTCGGATCAAACTGCGGCTTCTGGGCCGTGAACCTACTAGGATTCTTCCTCTTGCGCTTCCGATTGCCATCGTCGCTAGAGTCTGTTGAAGACGGAGAACTGCTACGGCTAGTCCCACGATTTCTAGTCCGCTCCGACACCGGTTGGAAGGATTCTCCTGATAGTGCCAAGGGCATGCTCGAAGGTTGCTGCAGAGCTCCATGCTGTGAAATTGAACCGGGCGCCTGCTGTGCCATGTTCGACCACTCATGATCATTGAGCGAAGGTTGCGGCGCCAGAGTTGGATCTTGGTAATTGAGCTCTTGGTTAAAAGAGCTTGAACCGAATGCGTCAGTCGCACTAACATCGATGCTTACGTTTGGAAACGGAAAGCCCGAAGTAAGTGTCTCTAATCCGTCGGTAGGGTTGTTGGGTACGAACAGCGGAGAGATTACGCCGGATGCTTCAGCATTCGTTGCAAAGGACGCGTCGAGGTCCTGGGTGAGCAGGTCAGTCATATCATAATCTTGCAGATTACCCACGGACATGTCTTCTGTAGATGGCAGCGCGGCTGCCAAGCCATGATACGGCTCAGTCGTACCGTCAGTGTAGAGCACTGTGACCCAAGTGGAGATATCATCAGTGGCCACTCCATTCTTGTCGAGGTACAGGAATACCTCAGGGTCGGACATTGTGTTAACGAAAGGCGATAGCTGTCGTGGAATGCGATACGTTGATCTTGGTCGTTACTTGGATTCGAATGAATGGAAGTTCGGTGCGCAGCACTCGAACAAAAAAATGATGCTGATGAGATAGGGAAATGAAAAAGTGACCGATGATGGACGAAGTGTGAGCACATTGCTATATCTATAAGGCACACAAGGCCTTTGTGGTATGTATCAACAAGGACGGCTTTGTCAAGCCATGCAAAAATAGGTGCCTTGCCCTTTGTTGTATGAGACGCTGCAATAAAGGGACTCGAGACACCACTCAACACAATGGCTTTGTACAACTGTTCCGGTCTTTGTTGGATCGAGTGTCCCGAGTCGAAACAGGAAGTGAGATGGAACTAGGTCTCGTCCTCCCTTCACTACATGTGCGTAGTGCGTCTGCGATGCCGGACCGAGCATGAAGAGTAGCCGCGAGCGACGTTGAATACACCAGCCACAAGCAACCCGAGGTACCGTCTCGAACAGTCGCGTTTGAGCGTATGCCACCGGCTCTGACGTGACATGTCGCTTGCCTGACGTTTCCGTCAGTTATCGAACTCGTTGCAGTACAGCAGGTTGAAAGAACAGATGTGATAGTGTGTTAATATCAGAAGGTCTCCAAGCAAAAATATCCACATGATAGTTCAGAACAGGTCTGTGAATTATTGCATTGTCTCATCATGAAACACAAGAATGAAAAACGGGCAGGAAGAAAAAGGGAACATACCTGTAAACCTGAATATCTCACTGACGCCGCCCTGTTGGTTTTTCCTACCATGACCACTCGCCATAGACGCGTAAACTATGCAACTGATGCACTTAGATTTACGCCAGTTCAAATGCTGGGTATCACCTCTATCCTCTTCAAGCCTTTCCTTTCTTTTTATCTTTCTTCTTCTTTCCCTCACCACCACTCTCCACCGCGCCCGCTCCGCCAGCCTGCCCCTGCATCTCCGCCATCATGTCCTTGAAGAAGTTATCGCTGACTCCACCACCACTCACAGCCGGCGAGTGCAACGGCAGGATCGTGTTCAGCTTCCAGCCTCTCGGCGCCACCGGCGGCGGCACCGGCTTCGATGGCACCGGCAGACCCGCGATGCGGAGGCGCATGGGCGACTGCTCAGTCGTAGGATGCGACTTCAAATATGCGGAGACGAGAGTGTAGAGATGATGTTCTAGCAGCCACAACATGTCAGCCATTCCCTCTCCGCATAACCCACACAAACCAAGCAGAAAGATGACTTACTATTCTTAACCCTCCCCACCGCCCCTCCCCCTTCCTTAACCAAACACCTCACGCGCCCCGGATTCCCCCAATCCTTCGGATGCGTCTTAAGCGGCTCAAACACAATCTCCCTAACCCCCGCCGCCGCCACCGCATCCAAAATCTCCCTAGCCAACGGATTCTGCACCGCCTGCTCTTTCCCCACCCTCCTGCCCTCCGCCCGGCTCCGCGAGGCGTCGAAGTACACCGGGTACAGGCACTGCCAGTGCTTCGAGCGCTCGCGGTCCTTGGCAGGATCGGTGGACATGCGGCCGATGGGCATGCTGGGGGCGGCGGAGGAGGAGGTGGAGGTGGAGGGGATGGCGGAGGGGGTGATTAGGGAGTTGGAGGGGTCGAAGTCTGTGGGGTCCATGTCTTCGGGGTCGGAGTCGGAGTCGGAGACTTCTTCTATGCGGGCGTGGTTGGACATTGTGGTGATGGATCCGTGGGGGTTGGAGAAGAATTGTGGATGGTATAGGGGAGCGGTTGAGCGTGGTATGTGGTTCTTTGTGGGATGTCTTCAGTGCTGGCAGTGGGAATTGAGCTCTCCGGTCCATCATTGATCCGACACTGGGGCCGTTGCCCTGGGGAATGGAGCCGCCGGATCTAGCCGCGGGTGTAAACGTGGGAGAGTAAACATTCCGTTTACCCACCTGGCACCCTCATTTCATCCGCATCTACCTTGCATCATCATACCAGCCGCGATATGCACTAATCCACTCGTTCATATAAACACATTATTTTGTAGCATACTTTCGCTCACTCCGAGCGCTCAGCGCAGCAGCATGCCGCGCTCGCAGGCCTCATCATTCTCCATCTACGAAGACCAGCCATCCGCGCTCTCCCCGCCCTCACCACCCTACACCCCGTCCTGCTCCTCCGCCAACGCCGACGACCCTCACCACCACGGTATCGACCATCATGATCCTCACACGACCTCCGACGATACCCCCCGCCGCACCTCCGCCATGACCGTCATCTCGGCCATCTCCTCCCTCCCCTCAGAGCCGTCCTCCCAGCACTCCTCCCACTCGCCCTACACACCCATGCGCCACCGCCCGCCCTTCCGCAACCCCTCCTCCGTGCGCGCGCTGCAGATGTCCAGCCCCCACCCCTTCGAAGCCTACTCCTCCCCGCTCCCGCGCTCAGCAAAGCGCTACGCGACGCCGAGCCGCAGCACCGTGAGTCGCAGCGGGAGCGTGCTTCGCAGCGGCGGCGGCGGTGGTGGTGGTGAGGGGTCGCGCCAAGGCTCCGCGCGGTCGCACCACCGCTTCGCCAACATAGGCACAGCGCACATGGCAGACGAGGAGGACGAGGAGGGTGACGGGGACGCAGGGAAGAAACACCCGCTAGTGCTGCTGCACGCGACGCTCTTGCCTGTGCCGTGTCCGTGGTCGGCGGCGAGTATGGCGGCGGTGCTGCCGGCCTGGGTGCTGGAGAACTATCGGCTGCTGGAGGGGAAGATGAGCGAGACGGTGCTGCGGCGCGGGGTGCTGATTCCGCATCCTAGGGACGAGTATGAGGTGCTGGAGGAGAAGCTGTTGGAGAGTTTGGAGTTGAGGGTGCCGAGGATTTTGAAATGCGGCCATTTTTGTGGGGGTGAGGAGAGTGAGGGGGAGGATGGGGGAGAGGAAACGGGTAGCAGCGGCGAGGATGGAGAGGATGATGCAGCTGGAGGACTGGAGTCTGACGATGGGGATGTGTGTAGTGACTGCAACAGACCAATCAAGTACCCCGGCACAGGTGTCGGGAGCGGCAGAAGACGCTGGGACATCAAGATTTACGCTGCGAACGGCCTCATGCGAGCAGGAGCCTGGTCAGCCGCATGGAGCGAGATGGAGCGGATAGACGTCGAGATCAGCCCGTGGATTCCGGAGGACACGAGACGGGAGCTGGACCGGATGAGAGAGGAGGAAGAGACGGAGGTGCGCATGCTGGAAATAGCGCAAGCCGAGGAAGAGGAGCAAAGACGAGTGGAAGATGCTTTGATGGCGAAGAAGTTGAGGCTCGAGGACATGACGCCCACGCGGAGACATCTGGCGCCCTCCACAATCAGGCCTGAGAGAGAGATGGGTTCATCTCTGTCCGCCGATCGGGTCTTCGATATGGCCAAGATGCCAGCACCAGCTTCCATGAACGGGATTCCATCAGAACGTCCTCGCATGCCTAACCCGAACCGAAACACACAGATACCGCTGAGCACGCTTCTCCGCAATTACTTGTATATCGTTTCCAAGGACCGCCGAAACATTGCCATATTCATGCTGAGCACCGTCATTTTCTGGCTCTGCATAAGCTCAAGATCGTCTCCGGTCCCTGCCGCGGCCCTTCAGCCGCTGGAGTCTTCCCTAATGGATCCAGCGCTGTGCTCCCCTGCTGTGTCCGTTTCGACCGTCACCGCAACAGTCACGGAAGCCGGGCCGACTTTATCTGTTGCATCTGATCCGTCGACATCCGCTGCAACAGCAGCAACGACTGACACGAGCGTACAGGATCCTGCTGTCGCTCCACCGAAAGAGGCTATGGAGGTCTCCTCGTCGATTCCTGTGGAGGCAGCGCCGATCCAGACTGCGGCGATGAACGTCCTATCATTGCTTAACGACGAAGACTCCCACCTCGACTCTATCGAGGCGACCTAATTCATGGGAGCATAGCGAGTCCTGGATAGGATGGTTACACAGCATTGGATGTTTTGGAGTCTTGGTTTCGAATCAATAGTTGGCGTCTAGCGTCTGTTGATTTTCCTTTGTTCATTGAGCGAGCGAGTGAGCGAGTCCTTCGTTTGATATCCCCCCCGCGACAGTCCTTTATTGGCGCTTCCGTCCTGTCGTTACAGTCAGCAACGCAGCTGTGCGAACCTCACGTAGATAGCATTCCAGAAGTTCAACTGGTTCCACATGAACTCCATTCAGGTTGTTGTACCCGTCGACCGAGGCCGCGATTACGCCTCACGCCTACCCATGCTCGCTTTTCGTACCCCACAAACCCATCATCAACCCACTCATACGTCCATCTCATCCCCCGCTCCCCCTTTCTTCCTCTCCTCCGCTCTCTTCCTCGTCCTCTCCTTCGCCTCCTCAATCCACTTCTCATACCCCCCCTCCCCCTCCCCCATCTTCGCCCTCACGACCCCCTTCAGCAACTCCCCCACAAATCCCACAAAATTATGCCTCCGCAGCGCATTCTCCCACCGCCACCCCGTCCTCTTCTGCTCCTCCCTCCACAACCCCTCCTGATCCCCCGCCTCCCTCAACTTCACCCTCAAATCCCTCACCATCGCCAGCAAATTAAACCGTATCTCCTGCGCCGGGTACCTCTCAATCCGTCTCTGCAGCACCGGCATCACCTTCTCGGGGAACTCGTCGAAGCTGCACGCGCCGTGCGAGATGGGCGCCGGCTGCAGCCCGTCGAGCTCGTACAGGACGCCGTTGATCGGCGTGTACGCGATGAAGTGGTAGACATCGTCGTCGTCGGTGGCGAGGCGCTGGGTTTCGTCGATGAAGGGGGAGGAGCGGGCGAAGGAGTTGTGCACGGTGCGGATGAGTTCGCTGTTGGAGAGGGCTTCGCCGCGGAGCTAGTATAGGGCAGGAGCGATTAGTTGTTGCGAGATAGGACGGGTGTGGGGATGATGAATCGATGGACTCACGTCTGCCGGGAAGGCGGTGGTGAATTCTTTGAAGTCGCGGAGTTGAGGGCCGATGTCGAGTGCGTCCTCCTTGTTTAGCAGCACGGAGAGCAGCGCTTGCGTGCCGCACGCGTTCTGGATCGTTTGCGCGGCGAAGAACATGTTCTCTGCGGCGTCGTAGTCGAAGGATCCATCCTTGGGCACGTCTGTTGGTTTCTCGCCAGTGGGATATTTGAAGAGGAATATGACGCCGTAGACCGGGCTTGCAGGTTGTCAGCACGATGCCGTTGAGGGGCGTTGCTGCGGCTTATGTACCTTAGCTGTCGCAGTGTTTCAGGTTCTAAGGAGATGAGCTCTTCGAACTGTACATCCTTGGCCCCCAGATTTTGCAGCAGATAGGTGAAAACGCCCTGGTTGCATGTCAACGCGCCGCGCCATATGATGTCCTGCTGGGCAGCGCACAAACCGCGTCAGACTCTATGGTATTCCATCCTCCCGACATGTTGAGTCTGTGTGGTAGGTAAGCCGCGTTATTGCAGTCCAGGCGAGTGTATGTAGTTGGAGGGCAACTTGAAGAAAGCTCGAGTTTGCAGTTGGTCACAGAAGCTATGGATGATATCAGTGAATGCTGAGTCAGCACGGCAAGGTAGGTTGAAATATGGGAGGTCATCGGGATGCTCCTCGTCCACTTTACAAAACGAAAGACCCCGTAGTCGAATGTTCTCTGCTCCATGGTCTTCAACGGGAGTGTTCTCACTAGCAACCCAAGCATCACAACAGAACTGCGCATCAGGATAACGAATGCATTGTGGGTAATCATCCTAACCGGCCATTCAGACTCCCTGCCCATACAAGAATTTTGTGCAACATAGGTATCAATGACTCAGCCGCTCAGTTGGGGCGAAAGCTCCCCACACCACCAAACAAGATAATAAAACTGCAAAAGACTGTTCAAGTCGCCTCCCCATGCGCGCAGATATCTCTATTCGGACGTAGTTCGTCTAGCGACGCGAAGCCACCTACAAGAAACCGATATCGAAAGGACGACGATGGCAACGCTGTAACGGCGGGACGAGGGGGTATGAAGCGGAAGCGGTGTGGCGAGAAGGGTATTCGCAAGCTTGGCCGCATCCAAAAAAACGTAAAAACGCTGTCGTAAGGGTAGTCGTGCATCATCAAGGCGTATGCTGCATATACAAAGTCGAGGAGGAGGCAGCCGAAGGAACCCCCATCGCCGAGTTCTGTCGAGGCAGCTCCTGCCGCCCTTTGCCTTTGAATCTCGGATCCCCCGACTGAGTATGATGAGGCGGTGGTTGTTGCTCCCTGGACACCAAATGGTTTCAGCTCCTACTCTCTCACGTCCAGATGGTCGACATGGCCGAGGAGACGAACCCGCCGGGATATCCCATCCCCATACTATAGTGGAACACGTTCTCCTCCTGCGTGGACCCGAGCGTCGGCGCGGCTGGAGACCCGAGCGGCGTGAAGTAGTGGCTGGGGCCGCTGCCGAAGCTGAGGCTGTCGACGCCTGATTGAGGGACGTCGAGGTAGTCCGATCCCTGCCTCGTGCCGCCTGGTGAGAAACTCATGGACGCAGGTGGGAACGCCGGACTAAGGCTCTGCCTGTAGCCGAAGTCGCTCATTTGATGCTCGAGACCCAAGTTCAATGTTTCCAAGCCGTAAGGGCTATGTTGCACGACCGGCATCTCTTGTGAAGGATGACGAGACCAGACTCTGCGATTGCGAAAGCTCGCCAGCGTTTCTTGAGGGAACTCCATCATCAGCGACGCCGTCTGAACCGCTTGATTGTAGCTCGGAGCGGACTGCGCCTGACTCATCGTCGAGATGATGGCTTCTAACGGTGCAACCGCCATATCCGCGCAGAAGGCAGATCCGACGTCTGGAAATATCGGTTCTAGTGCCAGTGCTGTTGCGTAGAAGTAGGCCAAAACTAGCAGCACGATGATGTCGCCCTTCCGAGCAGATAAAAGCGATATCGGAACCCAGAACAGCCATTTGCGCAACGCGTAGAGTTGGTTGAACTGTTCTTCTCCCGTCTGCGGTGGACTCGAACCTCTGAGCCGCTCGAGATAGCCCTTGAGCTGATCGATCCATCTCCTTTCTTGCTCGTAGTTTGCTAGGTACGGCCGAAGCCGGTCGAGATGACCGAGGATATGCTGCAGGGTTGAGAGATGTTCGCGGCGTACCTCTTGCGTGATTGGATTTGAAGAGGTGCTGTTGAATGACCGCGGAAGATAAGGCCCCGGGTTGTTGAGGTAATCAGAGAACAGCGAGTCCTGCTTCCAAGGCTGCATTGCACTGGTGACCTGCTAAGATTGTTAGATGTATGTGAGCGAGCTGTGAGAGGGTCCACCACTGACCGTCTTGATGCCCATCATAACAGAAATCCAGCTGCGCCTGAGCAGTCGTCAGCAAACGAGAACTACGGAGAGATTTGCTCGACTTACCAGTCCGTGGCCTGCCAGGATAGCAGTAAAGACGAAGCTAGAACCGCATCTGCGTTGGCCCTCGAGAAGTTTGCAGTGGCTTGCTGAAGCCCTCGCAAAGCCGTCCCGCCGTGTTGCAGGGCCAAGCTCTTGGTCTCATGAGATTGCGAGATCCATGCCAAGTGG
The DNA here is from genome assembly GCA_022813555.1 of Botryosphaeria agaves. Classification (NCBI taxonomy): domain Eukaryota; kingdom Fungi; phylum Ascomycota; class Dothideomycetes; order Botryosphaeriales; family Botryosphaeriaceae; genus Botryosphaeria; species Botryosphaeria agaves. The sequence goes on along the minus strand of JAKLMF010000212.1, from coordinate 6,510 downwards.
GATGCAGAGAACGACAGGATAGAATGCATCACGAAAGCGTGCGATGACGCAGTACTCAGGAACCTAATAGAAGTCAGTCGTGGGGGCCGTTATCTAACATCAGGCTTCTGCGGCTGAAGTCAGAATCTCATACCTAGGCATAAACTCCGTCCAGGTAGTCAGATGCGACGTTCGACCACGGTACATCTCGTTCGTGATAGACGCAAGATGATGGACCAGTCGAAGGTCGGTCTTGGAGTACGTATGCCATTGCGGCTGCGGCACCACATCGAGCTCAGGAAAGGGAAACTTTCCGGTCTGTCGCCAGCTATCCACAGTGGCTTCTATCTCGGAAGTCCAGAGCAGATTCGCTGATGAAGGAGGCGGGCTCCCATCTCCAGTTGCGGTGGTGTTGTCCAAGTAATCGCAGCGAACTTGGTGCTTGGTACAGTTGCGACTAGCCAGCATTGTTAGCACGGTCAATCTGAAGCTCACGTCTTGCAAAGCTTCTTGGACGGTCATGACAGATACCCACCATTGCGGGAACGTCTCGTCACAGCGGATGTGCCTCCTCTTGCACGTCTTACACCCCTTCCTCGACTTGGTGTGGCTACGGCGCGAAGGACCACCACCTGGGCCGGCCATTCAGTGTAGATCAAGAGCACGGGTGGTAGTTCCGAAGGTCCTCAGCACAGGTGGTTACAGGGTCAGATTTGTATCTTCCACCGTCGACAAGGCTGCAATGTAGTCTGCCCTACGTCAAAGAGGCTGTGTCGAGCCTAATAGGGTCCGGTCAACGACCTGTTAGGGCTGAGGTTGGTCTCGAGATGTTCAGGGGCCTTGGCTTCAGTGAACAGCCTCGAGGCAGAGCTGGACTAGGAATTAAGTATCGCGAACCGCGGGACCAAGGCGCATAGGGCTGATATTGAAAGCTGGGACGGCCGGGTATCCCCGGTCTTGGTGAATGAGTGTGACGAAAGGGAAAGACCAAGCGAGTGTGGTGGTGGCCCCTGCAGCAAGCGGTGCAATGTGGATGCAGGCAACGCTGGCTGTGACTCTTTATCTTCCTCCAAGTCGCGCGTGGTGGAAGGTTACGTGCAGGTATCAACAGAAGGGTAGGAATCTCGATGAGGGAGGATTCTGGCCCCGCAACGTGGATGCTCGAAATAGATCCGCTACTGTGCTCCCCCGGCTAGTCAGAGGATGGATAGTATATATTGAGCTGGAGCCAGCAGGAAGTGGATGCTCCCCAAGACTTCGTATGACATAGCCCCAGTGTAACTGTCCCTCTGCGAGTGATCAACAAGCTCTTCCGGGTGTCTGGTCCGTCCGGTGGATGGGCGGCCATGCGCAGAGCGCATCCCACGGGTTCTCCGCCCATGATCCGCTCTCAGGTTGCTGGGAAGCTCAGGTGGATCTGCGATCCAACCCATCCCGAAGTGGCATCACCTCGTCAGGGTCACGTCCCTCGACGGCCGTTCTGGGCGGCTGCTTGACCGTCTTGGGCATACTGCCACGCTTACCCCTGTCGTCGCCCGGCGATGCGTGCAGCACCTTTCGCTGCGTTCCGAAAGGCGGGGGATGTTGTCACCGTCCGCCATCTGCGCCAGCGGACCAGCTGAGCAAAAAGCACTCGCTGCGCTGAATCGCTAGTCTGCCTGCCAAGCTGTAGTCAGGAAAGCCCTCGTCCCGTCGCAGGATGAGGTGTCCAAAACACCGGCACGCGCCTGATCCCTGACGCGAGCGCAACAGTTACCCATTCAGGCTCTTGCTACGCGCGAGCGGTGTTGAGGGCGGGCTCGCCGGCCATGACGAGGAGTGGGAACAGGTCGCATGGTTGCACGCGCAGCTGCATGAAGCAGTTCGCTAAGGAGCCAGCAAGAGCATGGCACCGTCCATCGCTCCGCAGCCACGCCAGGTCTCTCCTCTATATTTAGCCCCAATCGTCGTGCTTCCCTGAGTCACCGGGACAAGTGAACAACGGGGGAAGGCTCGTCGAAGCCCTATCGCGCTCTGTGTCGCAACTAGCGCCAGACTTGGTAAGACACAGCGAGATGCGATGGAAGCAGACTAGCATGGCCGCCATGCGATGTCAGGCCAGTGCACCGATCGTGCATCTTGGTTTCATTCGTGGGGTTTCATCATCTGCAGCGGAGCTATGTCCACCGTCGTTGCTGGCCCCCCGTTGTCAGCATCGTACGTCGCTCTTCTGGAAGGGCAGGTCCATGCAAGCCGCCAGCAGTCAACACCAGACGCCTGCGTTGACTGGTGAACATCTGCTCTCTGCTGCTGATCCAGCATCATCCCGAATGCAACTGTGAAACTGCTGACCCGAATGTTGCTTCGGCTTCCTCGGCTGAACCGGGTGCTGCAAGGCTGACGGAAGTGACGTGTCTTTGCAGCAGCAGACGTCTGGCTGAGTGAGAAACTTACAAATAAAACATGTCGCCCTGCAGATGGACGATGGCGATGGTGGCATTGCAGCTTTGCGGTTGACTTGCGCGGTCTCACGTTTGAGTGGAGAGTCGTAGGCGGCAGACGTCGCATCAACCGGCTCCACCAGTATCTAGGAATAGACAGAAATGAAAGAAGAATTCAACGTTACGGGTTCTGATCGCTACCAGGGGCGGCCGTTGTCGACCCTGGGTGGAGCAAAGAAGGTTATTTTCAGCTGCTGCTTGGTGCCCGCAGCTGAACGCTGATCCGCAACTTCCGAACTGCCAAGCGGTCATGTGCCTTGTATCGCTCCATTCACCATCCTGAGAGGATATATCGAGGGCATAGCGTGCTTCAGACCATCGAGTAATCGATTCTTGGCAGTCCACAGCTCGTCTCCCCTTTCCATTTCGAGGGCCCGCCAGGGAACGGTCAATTCCGGGGGCTTGAGGTGGTGGACCAGCATGGTGGCACTATTTTGAGTTTCATCAAGGAGGGTGAGTGACTTGAGAGGCGTGCAGGTGGTATCGACGATGGGGAACAAAACATCGACGATGGAAAAACCATCTCCTTGGGCAAGTTGCAGACACGGTGATCCAGCCGACTCCGCGTCCCTGAGCAGAATAACACCAAAGCAAGCCTATCAGATAAAGACCACAGGCTTAGTATCTACTACCCAACGGGGTTTCCCAGTCATCCAGTCACTAACCTATCTACCTACGACTATCAGCTACTTGATAGAACGACAACAGGAACGCCTAGCAATGAATTCCGCCCTCCAGCGGAAGAAGAACGCTACATGCAGGAGTCGGCAGGCTGGTATTTCGCCCTATGCAAACAGACTGAACTTCCTTCGGGACTCTATATATGCAACAACCACTATGAACCCTTTCGGGGTGCGAGAACGCTGGACGCTGAAAAACAGTACATCGAAAAGGTCGGACCTAGAAAAGCTTCGCGCTGTGCTGAGGTCCCAAATCATGCGCGTTTCATGGCAACCATGCTTCGTGCGTGACGGGACAACGTCGAGCCACGGGATTAGGGACATCGATAACCGCAGATAATTATCTCGTAGATCTGGACAATCACAGATCATATGTTTGCCGTAGAGCCTGCTCCTTGTCTGGCGGCAGATGGTGTAGGAAAGCACCGAAGTTGGGTATTAGAGTCTTGTACTGATGTAGCACCTGTGGATGTGTGAGCTAAGGACTGAGTGAATGATGCGTCGAGGTAACTCACCTTTTGGAACGACTCGACCGGTCCATCTTCAGTCGGCCCATTGAGGAACGCGCTGGGAGCGCTGGCAATCTCCATAAAGAACTCCAGCAGGCTCTGCTCCATTGCTTGAGGATTGCAAAGGACGGTGCTGGCAAACCCCTTAAGCGCATGAGCCTTTTCATCCGTCCAGTCAACATTGTGGATAGCTCGTATGAAAGGTAATGCAAATGTTGCGAGATGGGGTGCGAGCTGCTGGGCACAGCCGATGCCCAGTCGGCCGAGCGCGATGGCGGCATTCTCATTCAGTGACTCCGGAATCTTCGCGTTGAACAGAATCGTCGCCAGCTTCTGCAGCAGCCTCTCTACGTACGGCGCCATGCCTTCTCGTTCCCGCATGGCGATCTCGCAGCACGACCAGCAAGCGTTATTGATGACGGAGTACCCCGCGTCTTCAACGTCTTCGATGTTGACGTGGCTGAGATCCATCTGAGCGATGAGTATCTCCATGAGAGATGGTAGGAAAGGTTGGAGCTGCTGGAAAACATATATCGCGCAGTCGCCAAGAAGAGCGTACGCTGACTGTCGAACGTCGTTGTTGGGGTCCTTCATGCAGTACGCAAGCAGCTCGAATAAACTTGGCTGTGACGTCTGGACGAGTTCTGCGCTCTTTCGATACTCGAGGGCCTGGATGATTGCACTGAGCAAGTCAAGACTGGTGACTAGGAAGTCCTTGTCGGGTTGGTCAATTGCTGGGTTACTAGCCGCTAGCCAACTATCGTTCAAATTCTGCTGGATGATGTTGATACATCTGGTGAAGATTGGCTTCGCAAACGGAGCAAAGCTGTCGCTGAGAGCAGTTGCAACATAGGAGAGACATTCTAGAAGTGGGAACATCTCTCTGGACTGGTCTGACACCTTATTCCAGCGCTGTATCAAGGCTGGCATCAACAGGCTGACCAGGTCCGGTTGCGCTAGTGCCGGGCCTACATGCTCGGCCAAGGTCTGCACACAATCGTAGAGGATGAACATGTTGCGGTCCTTGTACCTTGCAAAGCACTCGACAAATTGCCGTACAATGACAGCACAATAATCCCGTAGCTGCGTGTTAGCCTTCTCCTCCAGGTGGGCGAAAGCGGAGGCAGCGGCCTCCTGAACCCGCTTGTTGCGGTCAAGCATCCGCTTAAGGATACCATCCATGATGGGCTCAAAGTACTGCTGCCTTCCAGCTGCGTCCAGATGGGACGCCCACGCGGAGTAGCGGCCTAAAGTCCAGCAAGTGATTTGACGCACGACCGGTTCCTTGTCCTGTAATAGCGTGATGAGGTACTGAGTGAGATCTGGCAAATGCGGCTGGACAGCATCCATGCAGCCATCTGCAATAGCTCCTAGAGCGAGGACCGCTGCCTCCCGGTTCGGCCACTCTGCATGGTTTAGATTTTCCTTCAAGTACGGTAAGGTGACTTCGAAGACAGGGCCGCCGAAGACCGAAGCGAGAACGTCCAGGGCAGCGGCCGAGCACTTGCGCAAGTTCCATTGTTCCTCGGGGTCTCCGCCGTCCTCATCGTCGTCGTCATATTCTTCGAGTTCACCTTCGCTGAGGTCATCGTTATCATCAGACAAGCCGGAGGTTGACTTCGCTGCGCCATTGGAGGCGGGCGGTGTTGCAGTACCGTTGGTCGTGTTTGGCGCAAGTCGAGCACCCTTTGACGTTGCGAACATGGGCTTGATGTCTTGCTCGTTGTCCTCTAGCTCTGCATCCTCGGCTTCGCCCTCCAATCGCATGACATCGTCTTCATTATAGACCATACTTTCTAGCAGTACCGGGACAATCTTTGGTAAGTGCGGTCCAAGCAAGCTACGCAAGTTCTCGTCCTCGCCGACGCAAAGCCAAAACTCCGCAGCATCAAGTGCGAGCTCCGTGTCGTCCGGATTCCGTTGCTGAGTGACCATGTAGTCAATAAGTCCCTCCATATGTGGTGCAATACTCTCAGGGCTGATGTCAGCAATCTGGATGAACGACCGACAAACATGTTTGCGAACATCATCACTCGGATCACTCGCCAGCCGGAACAGCTGAAGCAGTAATGTGTCCAGGTTTGCCGTCACGGCTTGCGGTTTGTCGGGGATGAAAACGTTGATGCTTGCAAGCGCGTTGGCCCGGATCTTGGCTATCGAACTAGTGGTGAATTCCAGCAACTTGGGGAAGACGAAGTTCAGCGGTCTCTCTCCTTGATAGTCTTTGTCAAGCGCTCGCTTGCTGTCCTCGCAAATCTTGAACAACGCGCCCATTGCACCCTCTTGAGCCTGTTGTGAGACACTTCCACTCTTGTTCTCAACCAACAAAATGAGCTCGGACAAGATCTGTGGCCATCCCATAATGCCTCCCTGACGCACAATCTCTGTGATAACGTTACCTGCGTAGCTTCGAATCTGCGGGCTGGGGTCTTGTAGGCCGTTGGGAATCACAGAACGTATGTACTGTTTGCTCGAGTCAGGTATCGTCTTATATGATGTCTTGATGTCGTTCTTCAGCATTATTGCCGCAGCCATCCGCGCCATATGATAACCTTCGACTCCTAAATTCACGGACGGTGGGGCCTGGTTGCTCGAGAGAAGATACGCCAGGTAGTTGTTGATGTCCGGTGAGATCTTTGCATGTTTGAGCATCTGGCAAGCAGAACGAAGCGTCAGCAATCGCGTCCTCTTGCAGAGCTAGTGCCCAAGTGCGGAGTACTAACAAGTTCCGCATTCTTCTGTGTTCTTGTGTCATGCCCGCTCAGCGAATCCTTCAAATACTGCGCCAGCTGGCGCAGCGGCTCCTCCTGCGGTTGCCAATCCATATTTTCCAGATGTTCAGGTAAGATCGAAGGAGAAGCT
>JAKLMF010000211.1:0-23737 GCA_022813555.1 Botryosphaeria agaves | reverse complement strand
GCCATTCAGATATCACGGGACTCCCTCCGTCCCAAACGTCTGAGCTTGCGCATCTCGAGCTTTTCGGAGAGAGAGAGTCCTTGCAGCCCCTAAGGTTGAGCACCCTGCTAACGATGACAGACATCCAGCCGAGCGAGCCTTCATTATCTCAAGGCTTGTTCTTCCATGTCTGTCAACTCTTCTTCAGCCTCCTGAACCTAAAACAGTCAGATCCTATCTAAGAGTTTAGATGCGCTTCACCTGCCATGAAATCTTGTCTATGACAACAAAACTAGTCGTTCAAAGACGCTCAATCTTGGGATTAGACCATACTAGAAATCCATCCCCACGACTCACGAGAGGGACTTGCTTCAACTCCCAACCGGTTTGATCTTGTAGTATTTGATATGACCCTAAAGCGTCCGAGATCGGCTTGCACGACAATGGCTTGTAAGGAGACATCGAAACGAGAGAGACCTACTGTAGGGTGCAAACTTTCACCGCTATGAGCTCAGCTCAGAGCTTCAAACAACAGCAGTCAGTCAATCAGACATGATGTAACTAAAAACGTTCCATCCATAACTGAATGGAGATCTGCAACCATGCCACTTCTATATTGCTCCCATAAAGATAGTCTCCACTCATTGCATTTCAGCGTCAACCACGCACATAGAGTAGTAGCGATTCGGAGACCCCGCCAAGAAGGTTTTGACTACCTAGGACACCCTTCGCAATCCTAAGGTACATCTGCAGGGCTGTAATGGCATATTCCAAATCCAAGCAATTGTCATCGAGATCACATTGTCCTCCACTGTGTGGCCTCCCCAGCACGACGCAGCTTAGGCATCCTAACTGCGCCTCCACAGTGCGTGGCCGTCCTACCTCAACGAACACGAGCTTGCTAGGGGAGAGATATCCTTGGCGCAAGATTGGCATCTCGATGTCGCTGGTATGCCGCCAGTAACCGCAACAACCACAACCTCCATCAGATGTCGAGACACGGGATACAGCTATCTATCAGCTCATACCGGGCTTCAGCTTCGTGTCGTCTACGGTATATCCCTCTATCCCTAGATTGCGCCCGAGTCATATACGCGAGTCTAGAAATCCAATGCTGCGACTTTATCACCATCTATGAGTACGGAACATGCCGGTTCACCTGCAGCTTCTGAGTCGTTGCGACCGGAACACGAAGTTTCAAGGCCTTGTCTTCAGCTCTCTTGATTCCAAAGCGATTTCGAGAGCGGCCGAAATCCCCTCAGGAAGGACTCGTCAGCTACGCCTCCACCGAAGAAGTCTCCAGCCAATGATCGTTAGAAGATGGTTGAACCGCAGTCTCCACCGGATCCGAGAATTACGTGCTCGCTCCATCGCATCATCCATCCAAGGGTCGAAGGCCAGGAGGATTGCATAGCCGCGCACACCATGATTAGAAATGTGCTTCCCAGTATTTCCATCACTCGAGGACTACAGGGACGACACTGCCACTGTCGGCGTTTTCATTATGAAAGCCGCCGCTATCATTCCTCTACATGTGACAGAACACAACGTGATTTATCAAAGTCGGATGCTAAGACACGTGCCGTGAACATACACACGTGCCAAAAGACATCAGACGGATTCAGCAACTGCAACAACATCTATGGGTATCTTATGAGCCTTCCGCTCATGCTCTCACACTCCCTTCTCTGCATACCATACATCATACGTACAGCTTTGATCCACCTCTGCCAACCACCTCCCCCTCCCAATCCCCGACCCCAAAGCCCACCCTACCTCATGCTCACCCACGACCCCCCTTCCTCTTCCCCGCCCTCATCCCCCGCACCGTCCCCTCCCTCCCCTCCCCCCTTCCCACCTCCACAACAATCATCCTCACAAAATCCCTCGAAACCCAATAACTACTATGCGCCCCCAGCATCGTGAGATACTGAATCTCCAGCGGCCCGCCCCCATACCGCAAAAACCAGTCGATCTGCCCGTTATCGTTCAGCAAGAACGCCCGCTTCTCCGCCACCTCCTCGCGCGTGAAGTTGTGCGTCTCCATCTCCACGTTGCTCGGCAGCCGCGCCATCCCGGGCTTCCCCAGGCCCCCTGGGTCCGCCGCGTCTTTCGCCCCGGCTCGAGCGGCGCCGCGGAACGGGTTCAGCGTTGCGGGCAGGCCGCCGAGCCAGGACGCGGAGGCGCTGGGCACGAACGCGGGCTTCAGCGCGGCGGCGTACGTGGCGTCGACGGTGGCGTTGAGCCGGTAGGCAACGGGGTCGTACGGGTTGACGATGTTGTAGATGTTGTGGACGGCGAGGCAGCCGTAGGTGCCCTGGTCGCCGCCGATGCTCTGGGTATCGGAGGGGTCGGCGCCGGGTTTGGCGAGGTCGTGGCGCGGGAGGAGAGAGGCTTTCTTCAGCAGGAGGAAGAAGCCGACGGGGCTGCCGCAGACGAAGAGGGAGGAGGTGTTGAAGAGGAAGTGGGAGGATGGGTGGGCGGTGGACGAGTGGGTGGAGGGGCTGTTGGAGAGGGGAGAGACTCGGGTGGGCTGGTTGCTGAGAACGTCCATGGCCATTACGCTTCCCAGGGAATGCGCAATTAGATGTACGCGGCCACGTTCTGAGAAGCCGGGGTTGTTGGAGCACCACAGGCGGTAGATGCGGTTGGCTTCTCGTACACAGGCGGTAATCATCTTCGGATTGTGCTCCTGAGACAGATAGTAGGGGACGTCAAGCATGACGTCGCTGATAATGTTTCGAATGGAAGGTAGCGTCTCAGGTGTGATGTCTTTGAGTGAGTAACGGTTGGAGTCAGCGTCTTCTGGACCGTCTCGATAACCGCCTTCTTCGAAGGACAAGCTTAGACGCCAATTCACCTACGTGAGATTAGCAGTGGGTACGAGACGGAAGAGACATGTATCCTCAAAATAGCGCAGGCAAGCAAAGTGCCATAGTTGCAGGAGTGATAGCCAGAACGACGTACAGGCAAGACCATAATACCTCCCATGCCCTTCCGCAACTGATTCTTCACACTATCAGTACCAAGCTCAACGTTAACTTCGCGACGAAAGGTGTTGATAGCGTGCGTAAAATGGAAGCTCTCCACCCGCTCAGAAAGCTTCTGCCCGATACCGTGAATGACGAGTACAAGATCAGTGACCTCCGGCCTCTCCGCCAGCGCAAGCGTCGGGTCAGACTTCTGTCGGCGGTACGGCGGTGCTCCAGCTTGCGACGTGGACACGCCTTCGTGCGCCTTTATTGCCGTCGAGCTCCTCTTCGGAGGATGCAGCTTGTCCCAGATTTCCTGATCGAAACCACGAACTACCTGGACGCCGATCTTCCTGCCTTTGCGGATGTAATTGGCCAGCGGCCGTCGGCCGTAATATGCTGAGGGTTGAAGGTTGGGTCGCAGGATGTAGGCTTCCTTCTCATTGGCATAAATCACCCCGGATTGTAGGTAGAGACGCCTTGTGCCATCTCGACCGTATGGGGCAGAACCGGCGGCTTTGTTGTCAGGGCCGTTCGAACCCGACGCAATATCAATGATATCGCCTGCAGTTTCGACGGTCTGCTCCCGGTCTTTTTCAGGATCATCAGGTAGCAGTTCTTGTAAGCTATTGGATGTGTTAGTATATTGAGACCAACAAGATTACATTCGCGCACTGAGAGACATCTGTCCAATACGGAGCTCTGTTCTCGAGAGAATGGTCACACTTGCTCCAACGGCATGGGGGTCTCTTGCTCATCTGCAGGAGAGAAGAAGATGCAATGAGAAAAACCACGAGTTTTATTTCAATAAACTTACTTGGAAGCTAGATCGGCATGGCCGCCCATCGACGACCCAGGCCGACTCTCCGGCTTCTTAGGCTTCTCGGGCCAGAGTCGATGCAGTATCTTCATCTCTCCAAGCGCACCGACTTCCACAGCGCTGTTCAGTTCGTCCCTCCACGTTTCCGTCCAAGGCTGTAGGAACGTGTAGCCAGCTTCGAGAATGTTGGCTACGTCTGCTTCGACCGGAAGCATGTTGTCCTTGTAAAACCATGTGCCTCGTACAACAGCGGCGATGTCATGGACCGGAGACCAGTATATGGGCTCCATTCTTCTTAAGTCAGAGGAAATCCTAGCAGACTTCCAGGGGTTACTTACTGCAACTGTGGCATGACAACATTGTGCAAGCGTGAGATGCCCACAGGCACCCTTCTCGAAGGCTGTGAGGCATCTGTAGGAGTACGTTTTAGACCTACTGCCTGCTCATGCACTTCCTCGTCCTCTGTGTGGTCATCGCCCCAGTTGTAGCTGTCAAGAGCCCGTGTAGACGGCCGTACCTTTCTCTTGCTCGACGAGCCGATATTCGTTCTAGATGGAGCCCTGATGAAGGGAGTGCCAGTAGTGGTGGGCGCCTCGAGACCAGCAGCTAGATCTGTGACATCCAGTGCACGTAAAGACGTAGAAAGATCCCCCGAGGTGTCTGCAGGAGAACCCCGTCCTTCCGCAAGGCTTCCGGCGCGTCGTGTATAAGTGTCATGCCGCTGCTCCTCTTGAGCTGACGCATCAGGAAATCTGTGTTTGCCAGGCCAGCTTCCAGGTCTCCATGCAGCTTCAGAAGTGGTCCTCTTTCGAGGATCCACGAGCCTTCCTGACACACTTCTGGATCTACTCTCAGACCTGGCATGGGTCTCAGCCTCCTTCAAACGCCGCTTCTCCTCTCCTGCTTCTTCGGTGACTTTGAGGATCTCGCGTCGTAGATCATTCCACTCGCGGTCCAAAGCATTGTTGTCGTAGATCGAGAAAGGTCTAGGCGGTTGTTTCGCAGGAGCAGATGAGCCAGATTGAGGTGGAGGCAGCGGAGATAGCGGGTCATCGATGGCTAGCGGGGAGGTATAGAAGAAGCGGGCTGGAATCGGGGGAGGAGGTTCAGACGCATGCAGAACTTCGCGGATGTATTTGTTCGCCTGCCTAGATATAGAGTCTCGCGAGGCAGAGCTTGTGTTTGTCTCTGCCATCTCGTCCCAGCCGTGCTACGTTCTGCTCCCTTGTTAGTAACTAAACGTGAACTTAGGTGTATACCGAGTCTTACACGGAGGACATGGATCAAACCCCGTTCCAGAAATCAGTCTGGTGGCCTTTCTTGCATCCAATATACGATGTCTCTGCCTGATCATGTTGTGGCTTTTTGCATTAAGAAAGTCACCTGCGGCAAAGCAGATGCGTCTCTGCCTGCATGACGTCGCGCACCAAAATGTAATGCATGTGAACTTCTACAGCGGCACCAGCGTCCATCCCATCTAACTCACCAACCTCAACATCTCTGACCCTACCGTAAGACGCAATGGCCAGCGAAACCACCCCTCTAAAGAAAGATGCCCGAAGCAAATACATCACCCCATCCGCAATGTCCTCCGATCCTGTCGAGCTCGACCCCAGCGCAGATGGCACAGTCATGCGGTACGCTCTCGCCATCGAGGCGGGCTTCAACATAATCGGAGCGACAGGCATGATGCTGTACCCCTCGGAAGTTCTCAGCCGCATGGTCACCAACCAGTCTCAGGTCACCGCGGCATCGGCGTCGCTCATGCAATGGCTCGGAGGCCTGGTCTACGGACTGACGGTGCCACTGCTGCTCTGCCTTCCGAACACGCGCACTGCAATCGAGAGCCGGCCGACGGTGTACCATACGTTGCTTGCGGGCGAGGGGATTCTCATCCCGCTTTTGATGTACCAGGCTTCTGCGAGCCCGAGTTTTGGATTGACGTGGAAGGCGCTGTTTGTGTGCAGCTTGAATATGGCTGGGCCTTGTCTCTGGCGGCTCTTCGTCTTGTTTAGGAGGCCTGAGTTGATGGGACGGTACAGGGATGTCCGTAAGGATGCTTGAACTGTTGTCTACAACGTCACAACATCGGCCTGCTCAGTCTTCACACCGTCGACGCAAAAGTCTTGTACAGTCCCTCATACTCTCTACCCTTTCGGAGTAGTATATTGCCTGACACTACATACCACGTTGATGCAGCATATTAGGTGTTGCTTATGTCTTAGTGGACATAGTCCAAGTATATCTGAGAGAAGGCTCGGCTTCAAGAAAATCAAATATCTGCATTGCTTCTCCCTCTTGCTCACGAGGTATATACAATCCCTCTTCAATAGCTTTCCCACATACCAAACAATCAAACATTCTAACGCGATGGAGACCTTCACAACTCCGCAAAACCACAATCTATAATATCGTCCACTACTAGCAGATTTCCCACCTACAAGATCATACAACTTGGCAACCCAAACACTCTCATTAATCCCCAAGCCCCCACACAACTCCCAATCCACCCTCTCACTTCCCACTCTCCCCCTCCCTCTCCACCATCTCCGCCAACTCCCCCAAACTCTCCACCCTCCATCCATACCTCGCCCTCTCCCTAACCTCCCCACCCACCTCCCCCATCGCGCCCCCCCGATCCACCCAAACCGTCGGCAACCCCACCTCCCCCGCCGGCACATGATCGTGAAACAGACTTTGTGCCACATGCAAAATCCGCTCCTTCTCCACCCCAAGCTCTTTCTGCACATGCTCAATGAGATACTCAAAGTTCCTCCGGTCGGGCTTGTAGCTGCCGATATCCTGCGCGGTGTATACGGCATCGAACTTCACCCCCCTCAACGGCCCCTCCAGCGTCCGCTCGAACGACGCCCGATCCACGTTCGACAGCACAACGAGCTTATACCTCCCTCCCAGCTTCTGCATGGCCGCCACCGTGTCAGGGAAAGCAGGCCACTCCCCCACACTCCCCCCAAACGCTCTCGCCGCCTCTGCCACCCCCATCCCCTGCCCATCTCCCTCCTCCTCCCCAGCCAATCCAAACTCCTCCACGAGCCCCTTATACGCCCCCTCCAGCACCCCCGCGTACTCCAGCCCCGGCCTCTCCTTCTGAATCGCCCGCTCGTGCTTCTCGCTGGCCAGCAGCAGCGTCCTGCGGTCGCGCAGCCGGTGGTCCTCGGGTAAGGGGGAGAAGTGCGGGGAGGAGAGCAGGGCGTGGGCGATGCCGGATTCCCAGTCGATGAGCGTGCCGTAGATGTCGAAGGAGAGGAGGGTGTAGTGGGTTAGGGGAGTGGAGGTGGGGTTGTGCGTCATTTTGGATGCGGTGCGTTGTGGAATTTTGGGGGTTGCGGTTCTTTTTCTCGAGAGGAGAGGTTTGTTTGGAAGGGGGGGGGGGGATTTTTGGGATGGAGGGGGATGGGTTATATGGAGCGGTGGGTGGGGGGAGGTGGGTCCTAGGGTGTGGTCAATCGTAGGGCGTGGTCGGCTTTAGGGCGTGGTCAATCGGTCTTTCGAATGCGCATAACATGTCTTATTAGTGTCTTTGAAGAGTTATGGAGGAAGTTGGGGTAGGCATGAGTAATGGGTGGGTCTTTAGACGACTTCATATGTCGTAGGTAGGGCGTGTGAAGTAAGCATCGATTTCGACCTTATTCATGAAGGTCTAGTATCACATGACATGGATCGAGGTCAAATTAATTTAATGAGAGTGAATTTTTTTGGTTATTAGGCCACCGTAGAGGCAGTAAGCTATGGAGACAGGCCAAATCAAAGCAGAAACATATACGTGACCACGAGTCCATCCATTAAAGGAGACATCAGAGCCGGCCAGTACAAGCTATCAAGCAGGGCGGAAAGTGCCACACAATGACATACTCCAGGGCGTAAGCTAGCTTCAACGCCGAAGAGCAGCCAAACACGACAACGATCATACCGAAGAAGGTGAAGGAGAGTTGAAAAGCAAACAAAAATCCAAGATGGCAGTCTCGAGGCCAAGCAAGCTTGAACGCAAGAAGACAACCACCAAAAGAGGAGACATGTCGTAGATCCGTACAATCAAGAACTTTTGAGACATGGGTGACAATCCAGTCAGAATAATCGTTAGGCTCCCCAGGCCGGAGCCACCGCCATACAACAAGGCAGAGATAGTGCATTTAAGTCAGGGGTCCATTGTAACCAAGGGTAAGTGCAGCGGTCTTCCAGTCCTGTGCCAAAGCCTCCAATTCGGCGATGCGCCTCTCCAGGTTCTGCACGTGGTCGACTTTCCTCTGTCGGGAGTCACGCGCCGCAAGGGTGTTCCTAGCACGCTTCAGGGCGACCTTATCGCTAAGGTCAACCGCTATTGGCGCAAGAGGACCTTTACGTCGACGAGACTTGACGCCGGCAACAGAAGAGTGACGCTGAAGAGACAGGGGACCAGGTGATTGGTCGGCAGATGACTTCCTTTGACTGCCAGCGCCGAGAACGAGAGGCGAGTTGCTCGAAGAGCTAGTCTGTTCAAGGGACTGGTCGCTCACGGTACGCTGAAGCACCTCGCCGCTGCTCTCGTTGGAGTCGGTGGGGAACAGCGAGAACCAATTATCGCCGCCATTGACTTCACCTCCATGGAACAGAGGAGATGGTTCGTAACTCTCCGGAACATAAGGAGAGTCATCGATAGAAGGTGACGTGAGGTTGGTGAAGGCAGTGGAAGGAGGGGCAGAAGCTTGCGAGTCCATGAAGATATCCTTGGGAGACACAGTGCGCGGGGCAGTCGAAGCCGCGGGGGTGTTGTTGATCGCGGTGAATGTGGGGTTGGCAGCACCGAAATCGTCCCAGCTGAAGTCGAGAGGCACGGTGCTATCAAGTTGGCCGAGGCCGGTGTCGAAGTCGGCACCGAGGCCTTCGTAGCCGGCCACGTTGATATCTGGAGGCATTGTGAGAAGCAATTCGTTGGGTGAAGGGTTTTGGGTAGAAGTACCAGCCATGGTGTTTACACCAGTAGCACGCTGCTGGTGGATATTTCCCGTACTGTTGGATGGGAACAATGGAACCGGGGGACGAGCACGAGGGGTTTGCGATGGGTTGATACCGACAGACGATACAGGTGCAGAGTTCGAATAAAACGCAGAGGCGTTACTAAACGTATGCTGATGGGCAGGCACGCTCCGTCTGAGAGGTTGGCGCAAGACCTGAATGGGTTTGTCGAACAGGACAAAGTCGCTGTTGAAGTCCTGGTTCTGTGGCAGTTGTGAAATCGGTTGTTGCCTTGAGGCTGGGGGCGCTGGTGTGGGGAGCCATGTTGATTGATGAGAAGCCGTGGTGAACGACGTGAAGTCGAACGTGGTGGGGAAGAGAGAACTGAAGCTACGCGAGGCGCTTGAGTTCAGAGATCCTACAAGAGGAGACTCTGAGGGGGGGGGTGAAGGTTGAGTGGGGTTGGGTGCTGAAAAGCTAATGTAATCTATTTTGCCTGTGGAAGACAAAAATGAAGGGACTGAAGGGGACTAGAAGACAGCCATCCTGTGGTTGTCTCTTACTGCTGTGTTGTGTCGTGAACGTTGGTGGTATGAAGAGGAAGGAGACCAGGCAGGAACTGGAAAATCGGATGCTTATGAAGTGCCGTCCTGAGGCCTTCCCATTCGGGGAAACGAATGAGTCACAAACTTGTGCATGTGGGCTAAGCCAGTTGCATGCTAGACCGAACGGGCCCCACAGAGCCGTTGCGGGTTGCATTTGATCGCGATCCAATCAAGCGCCCGGTTGCAGTGACTTCGGCATGCGGCTTCCTGGATAGCGGCTTGGAACCCACCAAAACTCGAAATCCAGCTGAAAGCCAACGGAAGCCGCACCGCAAGGCAGCAGTTTTGCGCAGGACAATAATACTTCAGAGCATCTTCTTGAACCACCACCGCCTCTATTCACAGCGCACTTGCGCGCATGTGAAGAACAAGAGTTAATTCACTTGGAACCATGCTCAATTGCCTAGCCACGTGGGAGTGCATGTGATTGAATATGGTCAATGTTCCCGTAGTGAATGCGACGCTGGTTTGTAATCCCGCATGCACTCACCCCCCGGTTCAAACACCGCCATGCTGCTCCGCCTCCTCGGTGACAGGATACGATACGAAGGGCGCATTCGATTCGCTCTGGTAGCCGCATCAGGCAGGTGTTCAGACACACGTGTTCGCCTTGTCGTAAGATAGAGCCGCCCATGACTGAGCGAATTTGCGAGAGATGTTTTCGCGGCTGCTGCACGCCCTGTCGGCAACCATCGTGATCGCCGGAGAGGCCGAACGGGCTTGTCACTGCAGCTGTGACTCAGGCATGTCAGGCCTTACGCCGAGAGGCCGCCTTGCTGCAGCGCCCTTCGTTCGTGCCCTGGCAGCGCGATGACATCGTGAATTTTGCCCGTCTTTTGGCCGTCGTTCTATTCCCAGCTGTCCTAAAACTTCCCATGCGAAGCGCATCAATCTCTTGGCAAAAATCGATGTTCGCGAGATCTTCTTGATCTGTTCCACAAAAGTGTGCGCCGATCAACCCTGTCACGTGCCATCAAACTCCTCGACCATCACCCGCATTTTCCTTACTGCAAGACCACCACACGACATCAATCATGGCCAGCGCTCCCGGCGACCGCGGCGGTCAGACCGGTACAGCTTCCCACCCCCACCCCTTCCCCAGCCCACACCTACAATCCCTCTCTCCCAGTTCAAAAAAGAGGACTTACCAACTAACCCCCCACCCAGTCAACCTCACAACCCTCACAACCCCCCAGCTCTCCCAGATCAAAAAACAACTCGACGACGAACTCCAACACCTAACAACCTCCTACCAATCCCTGCGCGCCGCCCAGGCCAAATTCCGCGACTGCCTGAAATCCATCTCCTCCGTCTCCTCCTCTCCCACCCCCTCCACCACCACCCCCTCATCATCCGCCCAAACCCCCATCCTCGTCCCCCTCACCAGCTCCCTCTACGTCCCCGGCGCCCTCGCCTCCACGTCCACACTGCTCGTCGACGTGGGCACGGGCTTCTACGTCGAGAAGTCCTCGGCCGACGCGGCGGCGTTCTATGAGCGGAAGGTCAGGGAGCTGGAGGGGAACTTGAAGGATCTGGAGCAGGTGCTGCAGGGGAAGACGAGTAATGTGCGCGTGGTCGAGGATGTGCTGAGGCAGAAGGTTTTGCAGGGGGGTGGTGGGGGGCAGGCGGGGATGGCGGCGGCGGGGGCGTGAGGGGAGGGGGGGTGAGAGGGTGGATGTGGGGGAAGGCGCTGGGATGGTGGATATTGATGATGATGTATGAGTGGAAGGGGGAAATAGTGGGATCTTGCTGTGCAACGGGGGCACTGGTGGTGGGAGGCATGGCCGAGGGGCTGTGATGTGTGGAGCTGGCCAAGGGGTGGCGGGTCGAGACGCCGTGCGTCGCGAATTGGGGATAAGCCGGGCCTCAGAATTTGGTCACGTTGGCATTGTCCAGTTATAAGACATGAGGGAGCCTGGTGGAAGATTGGTAAGGGGAACTCCCGACACGCATACGCCAACATACCGGGTATATATACACAACGCTCAAAACACAAAAAGGGAACCTCGCCACTGTCACTCCCACCTCATCCTCCCCATCCTCTTCCTCACGCCCTCAATCTGCCTCAAACAAAGCCACTCCTCCCTCCTCACCGGCATTTCCCCCTCCCCCCACCCCTCCCTCGTCGCCCCAAACTCCGGCGCCGTATGCCACCGCACCTGCCTCTCCTCCATCTGCGCCAACAATCTCACCACGCTCTCCCCGCCCTGCCCCATCACCTCCTCCCTCACCACCCGTTTCGCCAACCCGCCCCACTCCCGGCCCCCCACCTCCACCCAAAACCTCCCCGGACAATCCATGGTCCCAGTGTGCAAATGCTTATTCTCCTCACTCACATCCCCCAGCACAACCCTCTTCCTCCCCCCCTGCCTTTCCACCCGCTCCGCCTCCTCCTCAATCGCATCCAGCAGGCTGCCGAAGCGTGAAACGAGCGCCGCGAGCAGCGTGGACAGCAGCCCGGTGTTCTGCAGCGCGGTGGCCGGGGAGGAGGGGCAGAGAGGGCAGTGCAGGGCGCCGGAGGCGGCGGCTTTGGCGTGCCGCAGGGGGCCGAGGGTGAAGGGGAAGATGGGGGGGTGGAGGGAGTTGAGGGTCGAGAGGGTGAGGTAGACGGTTGGGAGGCAGGCGCATTGGGGGGTGGGAGGGATACCGTCAGAGCGGGGTGGAGGGGTGCCGTCGAGGGGGACTGGAGGAGCGGTGGCGGCGTTGCCGTTGGCGGTGTCCAGGAGGGTGGTTGAGGGGCCGAGGGGATCGGTCTGTGGGGGGAGTGGGAAGGCGTGTATATAGGGGACGCTTGTAGGATGGTCAGCTCGCGAGTTCGGTGGTCCATGTGAGATGCCGTACCTTGGATCTGGAGTGGGATCTGGGATGGTACTTAGAGAGGGATCGAGAGGTGTCGGTAGGTCTGTGATGGATCCATATGGAATATCGGAGTTCAACCTCGGGTACTGCTCGTCTCCAAACTCGGCGAAAGTCTGAGACTCTTCGATGCTGGGGAATCCGTTGTTTACAAAGACATCGAAGATGCCTTGTGCCGTCCCAAGATTCGGTCCTGGCGCTATGTCGTTCGTCTCAATCGAGCCGTTGTCTTCTCGCAGTCTCTTTCGCGGTCTGCCCATCCGTTTCTGGACGGAGTAGATGCATTCGATGTTCTCATTCAAACATCTTGTACATCGCATTTCAGCTTCCTGGCTAGAGCATTTCAGTTTCCTGGCTCCTGGAGCGCATCAGCCGGGCTGTAGCACATGGCTGATAGTGTGATTTAGGTGACATACGGCATGCGTCGCAGGCGGTGTGTCTTTTCTCAGAACTCTCCATTGCCATGCTCTTTCCAGTCTCTCATAAATTACGACCGACTTGAGTGTGCGGTTGTTGCTTTTTTGCAGTGCCTGACACTTGTTCACTTGAGGAGAGTGCCACCGATCAAGCGGGTGGCTTCTGATTGTGTTATGGATGTTGGTTTATTCCGAACAAGCTGACGTAAGAAAGTGAACTCTGTAATCATTATACTGCCCCCATTCTAGTCAAATATTTGATGTCCTAGCTCCTTTACTTCGACAAGTACGCAGCAGTTAGATGTCGCAGCCTGGAGCTTGACACTTGCACGGAGTTAAGCCTCGAGGTCAGATGGCGCTAAGCCAAGGTAGACATAGCGCATCTTGTTTCTCGAAAAGTTCAACCCGCAGAAGCTGTACACGCACATTTCTAGACCACAACCATGGCACAATCACAGCAAAGCAGAAAACGAAAAGCAGTGACTCGTGATGTCCCGGATACGGATAACACGGCGCCGGGCGAAGAATTCCATGGCGCTTCGCTCGATGGTGTTCTCTCGCAGGGCGAAGACGACACAACCGCAAGTGAGGGCGAGGAAGACAGTGGACTAGAGACCGACGAAGAGGAAGGAAGCGAAGAAGACCTAGAGGATGAGGATGAGTTGGATAGTGACGAAATACCGTCTGAAGAGGAAGATGAGGACGACGTACGGGAGCAGATCAGAAATTTGAAGACGAGCAATGGGATCGATGGAGGCCATGATGGCGGCCCCAAAAAAGTCAATGGCACCGACGCTCAGGAAGACGACCGAGCTGTATCGGAAGATGTAGGACGCAACTACACGGTGACGACGGACGCGAACGGCGGTCTTCGATATCTCTACAACGAGATAGACCCAGTGTACGATTCGGACGACTCCGATGCGCAAGGAAATGCGAACACAATCGGGAACATCCCCCTCTCTTTTTACGATTCATACCCACACATTGGCTATGATATCGATGGCAAGAAGATCTCGCGCCCTGCCAAAGGACAGGCGCTTGACGCGCTTTTGGACAGCATTGAGATACCCAAGGGATGGACAGGTCTCACAGACCCGGCGACTGGCAAACCGCTCCAGCTGAGTCGGGAGGAGTTAGAGGTACTGAAGAAGCTCACGCGGAACGAGGTGCCCGAGGAAGGTTATGATCCCTACCCGGACATGGTAGAGTATTTCACGAGCAGAACCGAAATCATGCCATTGAGCGCAGCACCGGAGCCGAAGAGAAGGTTCATACCGTCAAAACATGAGGCGAAGCGGGTGATGAAGATCGTCAAGGCCATCAGAGAAGGCAGGATACAGCCATACCGACCACCCGCTGAGCAGGAGGACGAGGACACGGACGTGAAGCGCTATGATCTCTGGGCAGATGAGGTACCACGGCCAGATCACCCTATGCATGTTCCAGCACCCAAGCTACCTCCACCGGGCTACGATGAGAGTTACCATCCTCCCACTGAGTATCTACCCGACAAGAACGAGAAGGCTGCTTGGGAGGCAGCGGACGAAGAGGACAGGGACAAGGAGTATCTACCCACGGATCACGATGCCTTACGCAGGGTGCCGGGCTACGACAAGTTCGTGAAAGAGAAGTTCGAGCGGTGCTTGGATCTGTATCTCGCACCACGTGTGCGGAGAAGCAAGCTGAACATCGACCCCGAATCACTGCTTCCAAAACTCCCGAGCCCGGACGAGCTGCGTCCCTTCCCCACCACCTGCGCAACTGTGTTCAAGGGTCACGATGGCCGAGTCCGCAGCTTGTCGGTCGATCCTACTGGTGTGTACCTCGCGAGCGGAGGAGACGACGGCACTGTGCGCATCTGGGAGCTCGTCACCGGCCGTCAACTCTGGAGTGCCAAGCTGTCAAGCGACGAGGCCGTCAACGTCGTCCGATGGCGCCCTGGTCGAGACGCCATCGTGCTCGCCGCAGCTACCGGCGAAGACATCTACCTCACCATCCCCTTCTCCCTGCCCTCCATGACGCCCGACATGGAGCAAGCCAGCCGCGACCTCCTCGACGCCGGCTGGGGCTACGCCGCCTCCAAGCCCGCCAACGGCCCACCCGCCGACAACAAAGCGCCGCCAGCCCGCTGGGCCCGCCCCGGTGCCAAGCTCGAGGACCAAGGCGTCCTCCTCAAAGTCACCGTCCGCTCGACCGTCAAGGTGCTCACCTGGCACCGGCGCGGCGAGTACTTCGCCTCGGTCTCGCCCGCGGGCCAGAGCACCGCCGTCGCCATCCACGCCCTCTCCAAGCACCTCACCCAGCTGCCCTTCCGGCGGCTCAAGGGCCTGGCGCAGACCGCGCAATTCCATCCGAGCAAGCCGGTCTTCTTCGTCGCGACGCAGCGCGCGGTGCGGAGCTACGATCTCGCGCGGCAGGAGCTGCTGAAGATCCTGCAGCCCGGCGCGCGGTGGATCAGCTCGTTCGACGTGCATCCCGGCGGCGATAATCTGATTGTCGGGAGCTATGATCGGAGGTTGCTGTGGCATGATTTGGATTTGTCGAACAGGCCATATAAGACGCTTAGGTATCACAAGAAGGCGATTAGGGCGGTGCGGTTCCATCAGGGCGGGTTGCCGCTGTTTGCGGATGCGAGTGATGATGGAAGTTTGCAGATTTTCCATGGGAAGGTCGTGGGGGATTTGATGGAGAATGCGACCATCGTGCCGCTGAAGGTGCTCAGGGGACATCAGGTTAAGAGTGAGTTGGGGGTGTTGGATGTGGATTGGCATCCTAGGAGCCCGTGGTGTGTGAGTGCTGGGGCGGATGGGACGTGCAGGCTGTGGAACTAGATGGGTACGTGTGTATAGCAAGCGGTGGTGTAGTCACAGACGTTGGTATATGTTGTGTATACGAATGCCACAAAATCTCTATATTATGCTAAAAAGCTCCATCTCGTCCCAAAACATCCTGCCCGTTAAACACAATAACACAGCATCAACCCCTTACGCCCCCCTCAACGCCACTATCCCACCCTCCCAAAACCCCATCCCATCCCCCCCTACTTCACCACCGCAATCAACAGCACCAGCACAACAATCAACCCCACAATCACACTCAAACTCCAATTCTCCCTCGCCCGCCTCGCCACCCCCCTCAGCCTCCCCCTCGCCCGATCTAGCTGCCCCTGATGCCGGTCCACGCCCTCGTCCACCTCGTCCAGCAGCACCACCTGGCTGTCCAGCTCGTCCCCGATCTGGATGCTCAGATCCCGCTGCCGGCCGATGCTGACGCCCAGCCGGTCCAGCGCCTCGTCTTGCTCGGCGAGGACGCGGCTGTGGTAGGCGTGGATTTGCTGGTTTGACAAGTCTGTCTGGTCGGCTGGCGTGTCTGGGGCTGTGGTGGGGTCGTCGCGGTAGGGGAATAGTGCTGCGCGGGCGGCGTCGTCGGCGAGTGGCTGCGCAGGCGCGGAGGGGTTGTCGGTGAAGCGGACGGATTTGTTGGGGTGGGGGTTGC
This sequence comes from Botryosphaeria agaves, assembly GCA_022813555.1. NCBI lineage: Eukaryota > Fungi > Ascomycota > Dothideomycetes > Botryosphaeriales > Botryosphaeriaceae > Botryosphaeria > Botryosphaeria agaves. The sequence goes on along the minus strand of JAKLMF010000211.1, from coordinate 7,638 downwards.
GCTTGGGTTTGGCCTTCGCGGCCTGGAAGTCGGCGGTGAGGGAGGAGTCGTTGGGCTGGGTGAGGGTGGGAGAGGTCGAGGTGGTGTTGTCGGAGAACTGGGAGGAGAGTTCGGTGTATTGGGAGCGGAGGCGCGTTGTTTGGGCGCTGAGGTCTCTGCGGAGGGGGATTAGCTGGGGCGTGTGGGTGTCGGAGGTTGGGAGGCCACGCACGCGTTGGGGGAGTCGGAGAGTTGTGCCTCGATGGCTTCGATACCGGAGCGGAGGGAGTCGAGGGAGCGGGAGATTTGGCCGTCTTGAGAGTTTGGTGGGAGGTTCAGGGATGCGGCTCGTTGCCTTTCGAGGAGGGAGAGCTTGATGTGGTCGGCGAGGAGGAACAGCTGGGATGGGTTCGTCCTGGCCATGGTTGCGGAGATGTATGGCGGCGAGGGGTGGTATGGAGGTGTTGGATCACCGTTTACGGTGGATTGCAACAGAAAGCAAGGTCAGCATTGCTCAAGGACGCGATGCAGAGGCGTTCATTGAGATGGGAGCCGCGCGCGGCACGAAGCCGATGATGCATCAGCGGGCCGACGACCCCGTCCCGATCTCGAGTCACTTGAATCTGCTAGGCCCTAGCTTCCATGTTCTCCTATTCAAGTTTCCGTAGACATTATTTGAAGGCTATGTACGATTGATGTTTTTGAGCCGGCAATGCATCTGGGAAATCTGCTGCAAATGGGGCAGTGGATATAGGTCTAAGTCATGCAGCTTTCAAGGCTTCGAATATCGAATCGTTGTACTTTGAATGACATAGCACATGTCTAGTGACAGAAAATATGTCGTGATTATGATTTTTCATATCAACATCAAGCAGCATTCTCAGCACACGGCTCAAACAAGCCTCCTCGAGCAAACGCCACGAGTCTGGTAAAGTAGCAAATCCCGTCAAGAACGCCGGCCCAATGAAAGCGACCTTGATGACGAGGAAAAGAAGCCCCAACGCCCCCAGTCCCAGCCTTGTCCGTAGGTCTATGCAGTAGAACGCTCGTCAAAGGGTATAGCAAGACAACTAGCAGTGGCGTGATCCCTGTCATCACACCGCAATCGCGACCTTTCGCCGCTTCTTCTTCAGCGCATTTCCTCCCCTGCCATCGTCTTCTCCAGCCGTCGAGTCCGCGATATCGTCGTCCGCGTAGCCTTCGCCGTAGCCTTTGAAGCTGGCGTCGTTGTAGCGGCGCTTCGTGCCGGCTCGTTCGGGGCGCATCGGCTTGATCGCTGGAGAGGGAGCCGCTGATGTGCGTCCTTGGAGCTGCGCTTGCGCAGTGGCATTCTGCAGCGGCTTCTTGACTGCGCCGTCAGCCCCTGGTTTCGGCTTTGTGGTGTCGTCCGTGGCGATGATCCCCCTCCATTTGCTGTCCACATCCGACCTTAGCTTCCCTGGCGCCATCTGCACCGCGCGGTCAAGTTTCGTCAGGAGGTCTGAAGGCAGCATCTGCGGTATCTCTTTGCCGAACACCTGCTGATTTTGCCACTCCTCGTCGGGTACAGCCAATATGCTCATCATATCGCCCTCCGCTGGGTTCGCTTTGTTCTTCCCTGAGAGCCCAAGCTGCTTCAGCTTCCCCTGATACGACTTCCTCAACGTGTTGATCTTCTCGCCGGTGACTGGATCCCTCCGAATCACGGTCGCAGCGATCTTGTCGAGGTTGTAGAGCGAGATGAGGTTCTGGGTAGGATGTGGTCTCGAGATAGGGTGAGCTATCCGGCACAGGTCGTGTCAACCAAGCGCATCATGACAAAACGTGACAGAGCAACACAACAACGGCACAAATTGCAGGACCCTTACGGTTTTGGCAAAGCTTGTACAGAGAGCCCATGTCGGCGTTCAGCCGCTCCAAGCTAGCTTTCCCGCCCGCTAGAATCGACCCTGGTCCACCACCTTGCCGGTCGTGGTTTGTGTGTCTATGTTCGTCGGCGTCAGACATGACTACGTCGGGTCCAGCATGGGTTGGAGCGTCCTCCATCATCTCGTCGGCCATGTTGAAGTTGTGAGCATGGTATGGTGCGAGTGACACCGTGCCTGCGGTTCTGTTCGCAGAGATGGGAAGGTGAGAGGGCAAGGTGTCGGTCGTAAGGGACGGGGATACGCTGGTGGTACGCTCGAGAGCGTCCGACGTGTTGATCTACAATCCTTTCTGTTGCGCAGTAGGTGTTGGACTTTAGTGAGGTGAGTTTGGTGATGTACTGATGGTGTCTGAGCGCCTGAGCTGGCGGAAGCCCGGAGTGCTCTACAGTGCAGTTCTCAGCAGTTGAGCGGACAGAGAGGTGAGAGCGGCAGATTTAGAAGTGGGTGCGATGTGCTTCGAGTGGGGCGAGACGGGGCGAAAGCGGGTTTGTCGAAGAGCGTGTGCTCGAACAATGATAGTAGTTCTGATGCTATTCAGCCCTACTTCACTGCCAAGATATAGTCACGTGTTCTGCTTCGAACGCCCTGCTTGTTTCAGAACCCTTCACTAAACACAGTAGAGGTGTTAACCAATGTTAATAATGCAAGGACACTGGTAACCACCAATCTAATGACTTGTCTATGTTAATGTTCTCAAGATGTAGTCGTAACAAATTCTGTCTCCTGTGGATAGTGACATCCTCTTTTCAACAATCACTAGCTCATTCGCAGAACTTCACAGCTCATCCTTCCTTACACTTCCATCAGTAGCTCTGTCCGTTCTGCCTTGCTCCAACAAGCCCCGCTTGACCATACTGGTCATGATCTCGTATATAACCTGCGCTGCTGCCAATGCCGTAGACTCGGTGCTGCCATCATAAGCTGGGCTCACCTCTACAACATCGGCACCGACGACGTTCAGGCCTTCAATTCCACGCAGGATTCTGATCAGCTCGCGGGTAGTCCAACCACCTGGCTCCGGCGTTCCAGTACCCGGCGCGAGGCCAGGATCAAGGACATCGATATCTATACTCAGGTACACCGGCATCTCGGTACCCACGCGGTCCATGATCATCGATATGATGCCTTTCGTGCCGATGTCGTCGATATCGTCGGAGGAAATGCGCACCCAACCTTGCTGATCGTCATCGGCGTTGTCCTCCTCGCTTTGCAAACGCGTTCGCAATCCAGCATGGACGGACGAGCTATTGGCGATCAAGCCTTCCTTGGCAGCCATCCAGAACATACTGCCATGGTTGAAGTGTGACTGAACAAACCCGTCGTCTTGACCGTACCATGCGGACGGGTACTTCGCCGGATGCCACGTGTCGAGATGAGCATCAAAGTGCACTACGGCAATAGGCTGGTCGTATACACCTTTGAGAGCGCGGAGTGCTGGAAGAGCAATGCTGTGATCACCGCCTAGGGTAAGCAGTTTGGGCTTGCGCTGGTATGCAGACGAGGAGGTCAACGACTCGGCGGTAGGCGGACGCTTGCCGAGCTCAGTAAACGCTTCGCTCATCTGACGGAGCGCTAAAGCATTGTCGAAAGGCGTGACCGGTATGTCGCCGCAGTCGAGGATGTGCGCCCATGATTGGAACGGGTTGATGTTCGCTCGTGGGTTGAAACCTCGGAAGGGCAGCTGACGGGCAGACGCAGCTCTGATGGCTCGTGGACCGAAGCGAGCGCCTGGAGTACATTAGTGTGATACGGTTCAAGCAATGTGTGCTCTTCTATCTGGGTTCTGTAGGGAAATCGTGTTTGCATCGCCGGGACACAGTCTGATTTATGGCCTCAGCCGTCGAGTGAAACGGAAGGAAATTTCTCAAACATTTAAATACTGGTTGTCAAGTGTCGAGCTGGTGGAAACAAAGGAAAGCTCATTTACTCACCAGGCCGATAAGTGACAGCGGTATCGAAAGGAGCTCCGAGAATGGCAATGTCGTATGGAATCTCAGGATGAACCAGGCATCTTACATGTGGAAGATGGGCGAAAGTGCTAATGCCGGAGAACCCCCACTTAGAAGAAGAGTCAGTGCCTGCTGAATACCCCAGGAAAGTAGTGATTGTACATCAGTTCCCCATTTGCGTTCAAGCTCCTCAAGTTGAGAGGCGGACAGCTGCTGCTGCTCCGGTACTTCGTAAGTAGAATGAGATGACACGCCCAGAGGCAGCAACAACGAGAACAACCACACTGATACTATCATTGTGCACTCGGCCAACGCAAACGTGGTTGTACAAGGTCTATGAATCAGAGCGATGGCAACAGAGCAGTCGCGCGATAAGAGGCTTGTTCGATTTACCTAGTTCCCCGCCCCGCAGGTCATTGGAAGCCGAGGAGACTAATCTCTCTTCATTTTACGACAAGAAAGTGTTCACCAAATTCAGCACAGTGTAGAAACCTCGGGACCTTTGGCTCTCCCTATTACAACTTAGTGGACCAGATGAGCCTGTGCTGGTCAGGATAAAGTCGATGACGTAGCTGAACTTATTTCCACAAATGGCTTAGCACTGCGACGCGTGCTTTCGTGATGCCGCGTCTATCATGACCGGGGCTTTAGCACTCCATCGTCCAGTCTATACGGAGACCGCTTGCCCTGACGATAACCTTGAAGCGACCGTTCGATAGAGCTGATCTTGGACTAATTCAGCGTTGAATTGCATATTTTCTGATCGACCATTTGCTGCTTGGAGAATATCCTCTTGCTGCCGCAAAGCCCCTGAGCGCATCATGCCTGAGGCAGGTTGTAGATGTCCTGTTCCATAGCCAACACACATTGACTCTTCAATAGATCGGCGAGGTCGCGCGCATAGTCCATTACCTCAAGAAACACCTTGTGGGCAGAACGATTGCAGCAGTCAAAGTCCAAGAAGACAACATAGTCTATGGCAAGGTCGGGACGTCCGCTTCCGCCTTCCAAAAGGCGATGACAGGCAAAAAGGTGCTCGACGCAAAACAGCAGGGGAAGTATTTCTGGCTTGTCATGTCGGAGCCTCCGCACCCATTGATGCATCTCGGCATGACCGGATGGATGAAGTTCTCAAATGATGATACATCCTACTACAAGCCAACGAAGGAAGAGGAGGATGTATGGCCGCCAAAGTTCTGGAAATTTGTCCTGGAAATGGCTGGAGAGCCGAAGTGCGAAGTCGCTTTTGTAGATCCTCGAAGACTTGCTAGGATAAGATTGCTGGATGCTAAAGCGGATGAGATGCGGAAGACTACTCCTTTGAAGGAGAACGGTCCGGATCCCGTAGTCGACAAGGACATTCTGACGCACGAGTGGCTAGTTAAGAAGTTGAACAGCAAGAAAGTACCCGTGAAAGCTCTTCTGTTAGATCAAGCCAACATCAGTGGTGTCGGCAATTGGGTAGCGTAAGTCTTATAGATTGGTACTGATAGATCATTGTATAAGAAGCTAATCTGACCCAGAGACGAAGTGCTATACCAAGCCAAAATACATCCCGAACAATACAGCAATACCTTCAGCGATGCTCAGTTGAAGCGGTTACATGATTCTTTGATCGAAGTGTGCACTACTGCAGTAGGAACACTTGCTGATTCGAGCAAATTTCCAGAGACCTGTATGATGCTCACCCAATATGCATGGCATTGCTAACGTCTTCGCAGGGTTAATGAGGCATCGATGGAGCAAGGGGAAGAAGAATGGTAGCAAACTACCGAACGGGGACAAAATCGTGTTTTTGACAGTAGGCGGTCGAACGTCTGCGGTTGTTCCGAGCGTGCAGAAGAAGACGGGCGCAGTTGCTGGAGATATCTCCGCCGACGCGAACGGAGAAGTAGCAAGTGACGGCCCGGAAGAGGAAGAGGCAGTTGAGCAACCTAAGAAGAGCGGCAAACGAGGCGCAAAACGCACCAAGGCAGGCAGCGAGGAGGAGGAGAACAAGACTCCAGAGAAGCCTTCAAAGCGCAGTCGGACGAAAAAGTCCGCTAAAACGAAAGAAGATGACGAACCGGCGCCGAGTGAAGCGGATGAGGGTGTACAGCAGCAGAAGCCAACACCGAAGCCACGAAAGGCGGCAGCGATTAAGAAAGAAACAATTCAGGAGTCGCCGCCAAAGAAGAAGGCCTCGAAAACGACTACGGAGACAAGAGCGGATGATGCGGCCGGCAGACGAAGGTCAGCCCGGCTCAGTAAATAAACGACTGTTCTCTTGCGGTGTTCATGGATCGAAAGCTCTCAAGTACTCGAGAGGGGAATTGGTCCTATCTATTTATACGGGCCTTGTACAGAGTTGGGGCGTTCAGTGCATGTTTAAGAACTCTAGAGACATTAATTTAAAATATGAAGCTTTGACTTGGCGAGCTCACCACCATCTGTCGAAACAGTCGCAATAGACCGCGCTAGACTGTGACGGCATGTTGAATGCAAAGATGATCATCCTAAGTCTTGACTCTGTTGTAGTGACTGGCGGCTTCGAACTTTCACTTCCGCATGTGAAATGCGGGACAGCGTTTGAAGTTCGGAGGTTTGCATCTCGGTAGAGAGCTTCACCGGCAACTTCATGAAATCTTGAGATGACATAGCGCACTTCTGTCTCCCTGTCGTTACCTCTGTCCCAGCATAGCATGCTAGGTCCATTATTCCCTGAGACATCCTGCACAAAAAGAAAACTGAACTCCTAGCGATCACACACCGCCGAGAATACATAGATCCGCGAACCGCATAAGAGCTACACTCAAAAGTTCGGCGCAATGCCTCAGCCGCTGAGCTCCAAAGAGAGCTCTCTCTTCCGTCAAGTAGTCAAGAACTATGAGTCCAAGCAGTATAAGAGGGGTATACTAGATATGCAATGTCAAGTTCAGAGCAGTCACTGACTTCGCCCAGGTCTCAAAGCTGCAGAACAGATTCTGCGCAAGAACCCGAACCATGGAGACACCCAAGCCATGAAGGCCCTCATCCTCAACGCTCAAGGAGAGACCGACGAAGCTTTCGCCCTCGCTAGGGTCGCTCTCAGGAACGACATGAAGTCACACATCACCTGGCACGTTTATGGACTCCTGTACAGATCCGCGAAGAACTATGAGGAGGCTATCAAAGCATATAAGTTCGCATTGAAGTTGGAGCCGGAATCTGCGCAGATATTGCGGGATCTCGCCCTTCTCCAGATGCAGATTCGCGACTTTCCGGGCTACGTACAGAGCAGCAGACAGATGCTGCAACAGCGACCGTCACTCAGGCAGAACTGGACAAGAATGGCTATCGCACATCATTTGAATGGGGAGCTTGCGACTGCAGAGAATATGCTCAAGACTTACGAGGACACGCTGAAGACCCCTCCGCCCAAGACTGATCTGGAGCACTCGGAAGCTCTGTTGTACAGGAACACCATCATTGCGGAAATGGGAGAGACTGAAAGAGCTCTGGACCATTTGGAGGTTCTGTACAAAACAAGTTTGGATCGCACTGCAGTGATGGAGCTGCGAGCACAATACTTGCTCAAGTTGGAGCGGAAGGCGGACGCCGAGAAAGCGTACAGAGCTCTTCTAGATCGAAACAGCGAATACCGGACATATTACGACGGTCTGGAGAAGTCGTTGGGGTTGGAAAGGTCAAGCGAGGACTCGTTGCAGAAACTGTCCGAGCTGTACGAGTCATATGCGGCAAAGAGCGAGAGGGCAGATGCAGCGAGGCGGATACCTCTCGACTTCCTCGAGGGTTAGACATTCTTGGGATGATTCATTTGGCGT
>JAKLMF010000210.1:0-22914 GCA_022813555.1 Botryosphaeria agaves | reverse complement strand
GAACTCATCCTGAGACTTCAGATCGACGACGCCAGTGAGTTGCTTGAAGAACTCAGCGATTCTGACGAGCAACTTGGCGACGCGGAGATAGCTTTGACAGCAACTCGAGATGAGTTTGTCAGAGCATGGCAGACCATGGAGGATCACCGCATGGCTCTGAGCTTGAGTCAGGCGTGTAGGGCAGATCGTGTGCTCTTGGCCTCCGCTGTTCAAGAAGAGAACAGAGCCGTGCTGGATCACGCGCTAGCTTGTCGCCTGTCTGGTGTCCCTGTAAGGCCAACCGACAGTGCGGCGGCGAGAGAGTTGATCGAAGAGACATCATCAGTGCTCTCAACGTTAGACGAGTATGAACGCAAACAAGAAATCGACCTCGACACTTCAATCATCCCCCTACCATTCTTCGACGACGATTCTGAGAGTGAACACGGAGGACCGTCAAACCACAGGAGCAAGGGAAAAGCCAAGGCCGACGACTACATCGAGTGCTGTGCCTGTCTGGAGTTCAGCCCAGAAGAAGACGCCATCCAGCTCTCTTGTGACCCTCAGCCGCATTCTTACTGCAGAAACTGCCTCGTGGAATTGTTCGAGGCTTCGATGAAGGACAGAGAGCTATATCCACCCCGGTGCTGCAGGCAGGCGGTACCCCTTGGCTCGGCCAACGTCTTCTTCACGGAGGAGTTTCTTCTTACGTTCGAGGAAAAGAGCATCGAACACTCAACCTCAAACGCAACCTACTGCTCTGATCCAATCTGCTCCAAGTGCATACCCCCAAGTTCGATCAAGGATGAGATCGCCACCTGTCCAGCATGTCACCACGCAACCTGCACGGGCTGCGGACGCGACACCCATGATGGCCTTTGCCCAGGGGATCCTAACACTGTGGCTCTGATGGACGTGGCTCGACAGGAAAAATGGCAGCAATGTTACAATTGTGAGAACATGATAGAGCTCGATACTGGATGTAATCATATGACGTGAGTCGGTCTTCCTATTTTCCGGAACACGGTCATCCGTTGCCGCTCCATGCAGGAACCACTCGATCCTTGTCAGGTAATAAATTGTACTATGAACTTGCGCTGATTGAGACTCCAGGTGTCGCTGCGGTGCTCAGTTCTGCTATGTTTGTGGGGCGAAATGGAGGAGTTGCAAGTGTCCAGAAGCTCACGAAGAGAGGCTCTATGAGCGAGGAGCTCGTATAGCTGCACGCGACGGAGGACGCAACGGTGCGCCTGACAGAGCTCGCGTCGAAGAGGCTGTACACAACGTGCACGAGAATCATGACTGCGACCACGATCGCTGGAGGAGACTTCGAATGTGCAACGGTCATGACACCGGATGCGAGATGTGTGATAGTGGAAGGCTGGCATACATCAATGAATGCCGCGACTGTTTGCTCAGGGCGTGCTGGCGTTGCATTCGCAATCGCCTGCGGTAGAGAGCCGTAGAATGAGAGCCGCTGATTCCAGACGGTGCCAGGATACACATGTGCTGGATACAGTACATGCGCTTGGAAGTAGGAAAATGCACTTGGATGTGAAATTTTGTTGTACTAAATCCAACCGAGCTGGCGGTACAGGTACTGCACGTTACATGGAGGTAATCTGAGAGCGGGTGTACTGCTAGAATGGATTCCTTTGAACTCGTCTTGCTTGTTTGTCATTCATCAAGAGTTAGTCCGCCAACACGTTCTGCTCGCATCTTGCTGTCTCGTACTCTTGATAAGGGAAGCTCCTTCCTGTGACGTTTCGAAGGCACTTTGAGCGGATTGCCTCAGACTACCTATCTACGAAGGTCAACTCCAACAAAGTTCTCAAGTTTGACTCGCGTTTCGCTAGCACCATCCATGGTAGCAAGGGTGTCTCGAAACAATGAACCGTTTGCAATACCCACCGTGCTGTATGAGCGGAGTTCTCTAAACATAAGTTCGATATTGTTCGTGCATGTCCGCAACCGACACGTCAAGTTTTTCTGATGGATTGCGGTCTGTTGCTTATCAAAGCCAACGGGAAACATCTTCTTTGAGCCTGCGCGAACAGTTGAACGAGTTGGTGATGTTTGTCTGGAAAGTGACATGTTTGCACATGTCGATGAACGGCGGCTAGACCCTGCTTTAGCGCCCTCGAGTCACTCCAAAACAACTATTCCTGGGACTGCTTCGATACCTGCTCGTGCCAGGCTACTTCTTCCTTTTGTTTCATGCGTTGAATCCTGTTTTTGTTGTTGTTGTTTTTCCTTCTAGATCTGGGTAGAGGGTAACACTCATTGGCGCCTTCCAAGGTTTGCCGCCCTTCACAATGTATCTCTCGCTCGACCTGTTCTCCTTGCCAGACAAGACGCTCAGCCGTTCGCCGACACTCGCTCCACGAGAAGTTATGGTAGGGAGCCGCAACATATCTCAGGGAAGTCTGGGGAAGAGGAAGAGGTCCGCAGAACCTCCGTGTATACAGCACCACCGGCCTCTAATGTGAGCGACTTGAACCCCACAACAATATAATATAGCTAACACCAGACAGCCTTCCAGAGCACGTACCGGCAGATTCACTCTCTGCTGTCGGTCCTAGAGCAATCTCTGAGAACACGCATACACTGCCAACGCCGCCACTCGAGCCTCATCGCCGTTCGCAGACATCACCAGCAGGCTCAACTGCTGCACACGTTCATTATCTTACCTACGATGACCAACCACTACCCAAGATACATCGAAGAACAACCTCGCCGAAATACCGAACCTCCCGTCTACCCCAACCTCTACTAGCTGGGACAGCCGTCAAGACCATACCACACAAAGTACCCAGTCACTCGCCCTTACTCAAACCATGTCACATCTGTCACAAAGGACCTATACGAAAGAAAGATTTGGACTCATACGGAGACTGCTCGCGGTGTGAGGAGCGGGCATGCTATATCTGCATGCGTCAGTGCATGGCAAGCGGTTGCGGGAACCGCAAGGTTTGTAGCTCGTGCTGCATAGAACAGGGTGAAGAGGGGGGTGCGTGCTGCTTAGATTGCCTGAGTCGCGGACGAGGTTTTGATATAAACATGGCGGAGGGATCTAGGGACGACATGGCGCTCGTCCACAGTACCGGGCACGAGAGCTTGGCCTGAGTGTCATGAACCTTCAGGTCGACTCAACTGGCTCGTGTTGGACAGCTTCCTCAAGCATTCTGGACGCGCAGCCGATCTTTCTCTCGGACTTGGCACACGATATCAGATTCGAGACAGAACTGGGTTTCTGGTGTAGCACGCATTACGGTCCGTCTTCCCAACACGACTCTCACTTTCACACAAACTCTTAGCAGATCCCGTCATTTGCTCGAATATCAGCGATCCATTGCCTAATCTAGACACCGCATACTCGGGATCCTTTAGAGATTGAGTTATCAACTCTGTAGATGGATGGGGCTAGTGGATTCGAAGAGCGGAAGGAAGTAAAAAGGGGCCATTGGGCCATGAGCGACATTCAAACATCAGAGCGGAGCCGGGTTTGCGCGAGTGTTGCTTGCAGGTTATTGCTTGAGATACCCATTGGTTCTTTCCATACGTCAGTTAGCCGTTGTTGTAACGGTTCAGTTTGTTCGTTGAGTCTGGAATCGTTCTCACGATACACAACATCCGAGTCTCGCTGCTACCACGAGGCAGCTCGTGTGTTTACACGCGGATGGTTTCCTGCCAGCCACGAGTATCCTTAATTGCCCTCGTGGCTTTGTGTCTTGAGCCCTACGGTCTCGGCCCGTCCTCCGCCTCATGGTGCTTCACGATGCACGTTAAACTTCCCCGCACCCTTGAAGTCTTTCCCCGTCTGGCCAGTTGGTGACGGCATCCGAACCAGCAGATGCTTCGCCACATTGATATGAAGCCTCCGTCTCTTCCACATCCCCTGCACAACACGACTCGTTGTCGCATAACCGACCAAACATCCTGACAAGCAGAACCTTGTCCACCATGACTCTCTACCAGGAAGCAGCATCCTGGCTGCCACCAAAGACCCTCGACGTCGCTGCGGCCCCCGATCTATTCTCCCAAGCACCTCAATCAGACGAACTATACATCCCAAGACGCGACGGCAAACCCGTCATCGTCACCTTTCTGAGACACTGCGGCTGTCCCTGTAAGCCCCTCCCGCACACCACGCACGGCCCAGCCCGTCACCCGCCCTTCTCGCTCAACCCGTAGACTCACCATTGCGCCTCCACAGTCGCCGAAAAGACCTTCCTCTCAATGCGCCACGCCGCGCACGCCCACCCAGACATCCACTTCGTCGCCGTCTCGCACTCCTCCGCCTCCGCCACAGACCGGTGGCTCAGCAGCCTCGGCAGCTCGCGCATCGCCGTCGGCGCCGGCGCGCCCGGCGACGTAGAAGTCGTGATCGACGAGGCGCGCGAGCTGTTCGCGAAATGGGGGCTCGGTGTCAGTAGCTTTTGGCACGTGCTCAGCCCGTGGAGCCTCTGGGCCGTGTACCGGCTGGGCGCGGACGAGGGGGTGTGGAATCGGCCGACGGAGAGCGGGAGCCGCTGGCAGACGGCGGGGAGCTTTGCTTGTGATGGGGAGGGGAGGGTCAGATGGGGGAGGGCGGCGCAGAGCGCGGAGGAGGTGCCGGGTTTTGAGGAGGCGGTCAGGGCTGTGAGGTAGGCGGGATGTCGAGGGATGTGATTTGGGATGATGCTATGGATAGATAGGTAAGTGGTTGGGTTGTTCAAGTGCAGATCAGGACTTGTTGTCTCAGGACGGAGTGGTTGTATTGCACGTGCGGCTTTATAGTTGCGCTTGTATCACATTGTCCTTCAGGCGTCGTTGTCATTCAACTTCTTAGTGAGACCTCTGATTCCCCACCATGTGTCTCAGCTGTTGGTATCTAATCCCTACAGAATGACGTGTGTTCCTGTGTAGACCCTTGGACTAGCAGATAGGATGTCGTCCAAAGGTCGTTGATTTACTTTTCCATATCCGCATCCTGAGTAGTCCTGATGTACTCCCTCTCGCAGCGATCTACACAAATTGCTCATTATTATCTCAGATCGCTGCGTCAGTGAGTAAGAGCTATTCCGTTTAACCGTAGATTCACCTTTGCTAGGGAGTGAGTACCGGAGATGTAGATCTCGCGACCGTGGGACTGTCTCCTTCGGTTTATCCGGAGTAACAAACAAGCTAATGGTATCGCATTCTTGGCAATATCTCATCTGTTAACGCAGATGATAACTCGCATCCCTTGCCGGGACTCTGTTGACATGTCTGCGTGCCTCTGCGACTTGGCTCAGGGGCATCGGTAGTAACGCGGGAGCTTTGCTATTTAATTTATACCGCTAAGGGGCCAATACAACGGATGAACGCGTGTGGAATCACGTCGTGGCCGATCACGGTGCCACTCGGCTTCGAAGACAAGTGGACAACGATGTCAATTCTCTCATAGGGATTGACCGGAGTTATACCTCAGGTATGACAGTATATCTGATCAACAGAGCAGTATCTGGTCTCGGTTGTCTTACTGAGAATGTCGCTCGTGGAGCACATGGAGGGCACGACAGTCGGGAGGCATTACTTATCTATACATCGGACCGATACCTCATGCCGGCATATGCAGCGATGCCTCCTGAACCTGGTTGTCGGGTCCAATCCAGCCCAGGCGGAGGAGGCGCAGCGTTTGTTTTCACTGCGACCATGTGGAGAGAACCTGGCTGCGTCCATGCTTTCCAATAAGCACATGGCCGAGTCCGGCGAGTGCCAACTAGCCTCAGGGTCGTCCCTGTCCGCTTGCCGCTTTGCGTCACTACTCAATGAGTCCCGTCTGATCTCGCTCTCGAGTGCCGGAAGCTGCAGTCGCCCCAACGATGGGTTTGTGCTCAGTGTTCGCAGCTTGAATCCAAGGGGGTATGGCTCTGTACTACTGCGTTAGGTGCCAGAGTATGCGTGCTGCCTTGTGTGCAGCTGCGGGGTTTTTGTGACTGCACGAGTCAGCTATTTGCCGGTGCTGTACTGTACAATAGCATATTGTACGGCGAACAATCGGCCGCCAGGCGTTGCTTTCATTCTCGTGCTGAACGAGGCTCGAAGTAGACGAGGCTGTGTTGCCAACCTACGTGATCTAGGTCTTCACCACGAAGATGCTTGCATTCCACAGCCTCCAAATGTATCGAGTCTAGGCCCACCGTGTCGGAGTGCACCCTGGGAGCAGGAGGTATGGATGGCGATGAAGTACCCAGGACATGCGCTAGTGCAGGAAAAATGCAGCTTGACAGGAGCTTTGGCTGACAATATTTCCTGTGTGAATTCGACACAGGATGCATCTTCGGGACATAACAATGCGAGCGGCTCAAGCTGGTGATGGAAGGGACTGCTAGCAGCGCCTCGTCCGTCGCCTTGCAGTGCTGTTGAGGGGAGCGCCCGTGCCGCACGTGTGTCTAGAAGGGGCGGACCCAAGGGGATTGAAGCCGTTTCGCCATGTCTCACCACGTGCCGCCACGGCTGTCATTGCCTGCAAGCCCATCGCTACCGCAGACGGAAGGTCGGAGAGCATCGGATGGGGTTTAAGGTCAGGGCATGGCTGCCCTCGTCCTGCGGATCCTCAGTTGCATCGGGGAGGCCGCCTTCTGCAGAGGCAGCTGCTTGCAGGGGACGCGCATTCCCAGCCGGGCGGTGCAAATTGCAGCTAACTCAACGGTTGCATTTTGCGCTGCAATAGTTTGGAATACTAAGCTTGGCGGGATGAAATTGTTCGTTGCGCCTTGCAGTGACGCAGCACGTCTGCGCAACGCATAGCAGGGGACTTAAGGAGACCGTGTCCGAAATGCTTGTCCCCATCACGTTAAAGGATCGTGATGCTCGCGCAGCATGCCGCTCTGAGGAGCATCCCGCTATTGCTTGCTTCGGAACGACACGCGGACGGGATCGCGGACGGCCGCAACTCGATGGTCGAGCTCCCGCGGGCACGGCGAGGGCGAAGGTGCGGTGCAAGACGATCTGTGATGTGATCTGTCTGCGAATGCCATGGCGATCTGCTCGCCTCCAACGCACGCGGACCATCGGGTACACCCCTACGCAATCGGACAGTGTGTGGTGGAGCGATCGGCCTGTGGGAGCATCTCTTCCGCAACCGGACCTCGCTGATGGCCGCAACCACGCACCCCCCCGGCTTGCAGCAGGCTGCGCTGGCGGCAGTCCCTGGTAGCGTGGCTGATTTGTGATTTGTGATTGCTGCTGGAGGGTGAGATTTCCCACGTGTCCGCAGCCGCACGGTACTTTCTTGCAACGCGGCGGGCAAGCGTGGGGCGGCTTGCCGTTTGACTATTGGCTCCACTGCCCGTTGGAGGGCTGAGGTCTGGATCTACCCACCTCACGCCTTGACGGCGAGCGAGTCGTCTGCTTCTCTCCAGCAACCCCCAAGGGCACAGTCGCACTACACACCTCCAACCCTCCTGCTTCGCGCAACCAGCGACGACTGCAGTCCTATCACTGTTCGCCAATTGATCCCGATGAGCCGGTTCGTCTGAATCGCGTATGCAAGGCACGACATCTCACCTGGCCGAATCCGCGTCTACTTTCCGCTCCTCGACGACAGACAAAGAGAGGAGCCCGCCGCACCACCTGCCATCCGACTGAACCTCCGTGACGCTCCATTTCTGACTCCAACGGCAGCTGATCCCATCGCCGGGCAGCCATTCGCAGCGTGACCCTCCCGCATCTGTTTGAGCCGGCACTCGTAACCAGCATCAGGCTCGATTCGTCGTTCTGTGCGACCTCTGAGCAGCCACTGGTCTCTTGGAGTTCTTGCACTTAACTTCCTGTGATCCAACTCCTCAGCGCATTCGCGCGCATCTCGTCTTTCGTCCCATCATCCGTCTCGCGCCCCTGGAGCACGACTGAACGTTGAAGTGTGCATTCTTGACCAGCTACGCTATTTGAACTTCTCAAGCCGTCTGTCGGCTACGCCTCTGGATTCCTGAACCCGGAAGCGGCTCTTTCCCCCAATTGACAGCAAGACGATCAATTCCTACTTCCTCAGCAACCAGCTTCAGCCGCTGAGATGAACGCCGCCCAACACCATGATCAACAGTCACCCTCGGGCTTCACGCAAGGCCAGGCTCTGCCATCCATCACGTCGTTGACTGGTACTCTTCCGCAGCCGGATCGGTCTCCGGGCCAGGCGCAGCAATATGCAAGTACGCGCGACTCCGGCAACTGGTCAATATCCCAAAGCAAACGTGAGTACCTGGATTTATATTACGAGGCCTCACGCAGTAGTCCATGCTCCTATGGCGCTTGCTGGCGGTCGTTCTCTCTGCACAGCTTTCGTCTGGCCAAGACGGCTTTGTAATATCTACAAACATGCCGGCGCGAAGGTCACGTAGCAAATATGGAGAAATGACCGCTAGCAGAGATAGGATCGCTCTCGCTTGAGCAGATGACACTGCTGTCGGTGCTTTGTTCTAGCATTCAGGACTCTCTTGTCATTTGTCGCTGCTTGCTCTTCGAACACCCGCACTGACGGTCCCCCTATAGATTCTTCAAGCGCATCCAATGTCACAGGCCTACAGCTGCAGACCATACTCAATGCCGAAGACTCACCTTCGCGCGGTCAGGCGCCCAACACTCCGCAAGGTGCGCCATTCGCAGTAAATCAGGTGAGTTTAGGTCCGCCTATTGACCTATGTTCAAAGCTTAACCATACCTAGACCGCCGCATTACCGTCCCTTAACAAAGGCTTTGATCACTACAACCGGGCCAGTATGGACACCGGCTCCTATATAGACTCACGACGAAGCAGTGTTGACAGCCGTATGAACGTTGGCATGGGCAGTCTGGCCATTAGTCCTTCCTCGCCTTACCAGAGCCAGAATGCCTCGCGTGTCTCGCTGGCAGCTAGCCTGCAACAACAGCGCATGCCACAAGAACAACGGACTAACGGAACGACGCCTCTATCGCCGCTGAACTCGAGGTCTGGGGCACATGCTCACACTCCTCGGAGGGCCCCCGTCATCCATCCTAATCCTAGGAGTGTGACTGGCATGCCAAACCCCACAGCCGCTGCGCCAACTAAGGGTTATGCATGGGCTTTCCCGGACGAGGCTAAGATTCCGGAGGATCGAGGATCTAGCAGTGGCGAATCTAGCGTAGAACCATCGATTCCTTCCCGGCGGAATAGTTTTGCTACGTCAATCAACAGCAGCATATATACAACAGATTCGGCCCTGCCAGCAGGCCAAAGGCGGTTTGACGACGGTGAGCTTATCCGCACCTGAATTGGTGGCTGTTTACTTACATAATCAGATCTTGCGCATACACACCATCATTCACTTCAGCATAGGACAGTAGCCAATCTTCAGGGTGAACAAGCCGCAGCTACTGGGACAGGCAATTACAGCCGAACACCCGAGTTGCGGGTTAGCCATAAGATGGCAGAGCGCAAGAGAAGAAGCGAGATGAAGTCCTTGTTCGATGAGTTGAACGGCATACTGCCGAACTCGCCCGGCGCCAAGTCTAGTAAATGGGAAATATTAACGAAGTGTAAGCGCCCTTGTTCATTTATGGAGCTGGCCGGATTTTGCTAACCGTGTGTACACAGCGATCGAACACATCAGAACACTTACTCGCAGAGAAGCCAATTCAGCCCGAGAGATAGAGCAGCTGCGCACAGAGTCAGAGTATGCGAGAAAGGCGCAGGAAGAGAACAACCTCTTGCGCAATGAGGTTTACGCCATGTGGCAGCATCTCCGCCGAGCCGAACCTAACAATCCTCATATCTACGGTCACCTGACGAATACCCTCGCTCACGAGCAAAGTCAAGCGCCCAACAGCGTGCCCAACATGTTGCCTCCCCTTCAACCACCACCGACGCAATGGCCAGTACCACCGCCACCGCCGGGTGCCATGCAAGGCGTCGAATATGCGCCCGGGCAATCCTACGACCGTCGATAGTTCGCACGCTCCTTCTCGCATCCAGTTACGAAGACACATTCGATTCGTTTACACCGGCAAACAGATGCTGGATTGTATCATTAGATCCTACATGCATTTGGACCGCATTTCATCTCGCATTTGGCGCCAACACCGCATTCGCCGCGCACGCTTTTGACGAACAAAAAATCTTTTCCTTGTTTGGTATACCATATCACGTCAGTCATGTACGAGGAAGAGCATCTCGGGTTTCTGATGAATCTCTCATGTCGGGTTGGGGTGTCAGCGGAATGGGCACCGCTTCTGCATGTAACTGTTCGGTTATCTGTCTTGTTATCAGAGTCAGGAATACGGGTTTTACGCTGGGAATCAGGTCTTCTTAATGCCGTTCGTTGTTGTCTTTCGCTTTTGTTGAATCTACTCGCTAACGATCCTGCGATATGGATATCTCATGTGGCGTGGTACTCTGCCGTTACTTTGTAGCTTTGCTGTTGGCTGGAATAGACTAATGTTGCGTCTTAATCACTTATCGTTAGTCATCATTCTATGCCGTTATCCTTGTGCAGCCTTGAGATGTCGTGCGTTGTGCATGCATACTACATTACACAACGCACCGTTGCAAGGTATGCGATCCGTGCGCGTGTTGGGATTCCTTGAGGCACCTTCAGCTGATACCAAGGGACCATACGCAATCCCTCGAAAATCTTTCACAAAGGGGAGCCATAGTGCTACGAAAAGAGTGTGAAGTCCATGCTGAAGATTCTCCATATCTAGGACGACCTGGGAAATGCCATTCCACCACAACAAACTCTAGGAACCCACAACTCCATAACCGACGACACAGCACAAACTCTACCGCTTTCACTCAATGGCCGCAGTCGGCCTGAAACAACTTCGCACGACAGAATTCATGATAACACGGCTTGAAAGTGTCGGAGCCGCTGTCGCAATCGTGTGTCTCGGTGCACCGTGGAGACCAGCTTGAAGCGTGGTAAGCCATCACGTCCATACACGTCACAAAAAGCTCACATTAGTGCGCGCGTTCATATATCCTAAGAGCTAGCCACAGAGCTCAAGTTTTTTCTCTCATCCACTGCAAGTGCTAGTATGATTTTATTGTCGGTGCCTTACGCATATCATCTGTTCTTGGTTGCTGGACTTGACTCAGCGCAGCGAGACTCAAGTCTCATCGTCACAGGTGCGATCTTGTCGAATCGGACACTCAATCTTGCATCGACTTGTCAATCGGCATTGGGCGTTCACTACCTCAGGCCTTCGCATGTAGGATTAACCCATCATGCGATCAGACACTTCGAGTGACAGTTCCGACGTAACTCACCATGCAACAGGCGCAGGAACTACGGAATGAGGTTGGATAGAGGCAAATGAGTCAGTGACTATCGAGCGAGTTGGAGTATGAGAGTTGGGGAAAGAAACAGAGCGAACGAAATGTTGGCTCAGAAACCGAATTAAGCAGACTGAGATGCAGTACGAAAAGGAGCGTTCTGACTTTCACAAAGCTGGCACGCTGGTTGTGTCATCCACTTATTTGGCCATCCTCCGTGCTTCGTCCTGGGTTCTCAGCACAGAAGACGAGAGAACGTCTCGCGATACAACATCTTGCAGTTGTTATACAGCTGCGAAGTTCCGGCTCGTCATCCTCCACCGCTTGGGGTTGCAATCAGAAACGAGGGTCGAGCAGGTGGTGAGAGGTTGACGCCCATCGACAGCACGTAACAGCGATACTAGATCTGAAGAATGGCGGTTTATATCGTTCTAACAATACAACTAGTGATACACCAAGCCCTGACAAGCCGCTGGTAGCAGCACACTGCACGTGTGTGGTCTGCCTCTATCCTCCGTGTACCCAGAACATCCTGCATTCGTAAATTCGTAACCAAGTCCCCACCGCTCCAGTCCCACCTAATTAATCCCTACACACCCCGCTGATCCCGAGCAAAGACGATCACTTCTCTTCCTTAACAATCGTACTGCCCAAACTCTCATTCGGACTCCCACCCATCTCCTTCTCCACCGGCCTAATCCTCGGACTGTTCCGCGGGCTGTTTCTCGCCGTCCGCTCAAAATACGCCGTAACATCGTCCGAGAACTCCGTCTCCTCGTCGTCATTCCACATCCCCTTCTCCTTCTCCATCGCCTTGCGCGCCTGCCACTCCTCCCAGTCTCCCCGCATCTCCTCAACCTTCTGCTCGTAGTCCTTCGCCGCGTCATAATTCTTGCCGACGCCGCGCCAGCGCTCCCAGACCGACAGATGCTTCGGATGGATGGCGACGCCGTGGTAGTCCTGCTCGCGTCCCGCACGGATGTACGTCCAGCGGCGCTCCTGCTCCTTCAGGTCCAGCCCGGTGGTGTCCGGGAGGAAGAGCCACGTCAGGATCGCGCCGCCGAGACCGAACCACGGCACGACGTAGAACTTGGTCTGCGTGTCGATGTAGTTGTACAAGACGGCAGCTGTGAGGGCACCGAGCTTGCCGACGGCGGCGCTGAAGCCGTGGGCGGTGGCGCGGATGGGCGTCGGGAAGACCTCGGCGGCGGTGATGAAGGTGACGCTGTTGGGGCCGAACTGGTTGAAGAAGGAGGAGAGGAAGTACATGGCTTGGAAGGCGTGGATGCCGCGGGGGGAGGTGAAGAAGGGGTAGGCGAAGCTGGGGACGATGAAGAGGATGAAGTCGGCGACGAAGCCGACGATCATCATCCATTTCCTGCCATCTGTTGACGCTTGTTAGCGGGCACGGAGAGCGCTGCGGGTCAGAAGTACTCACAGAGCTTGTTGTCGATCATGAACGATGCGAGGTAATATCCCACGAGACTGACACCGACGTTGATCAAATTGTACAACCAACCCACCATGACGGAGTGGTTGTTGGGTGTGAGGACCTTGATGAACTGGTTCTGAAAGAGCTTGTTGCCGTAGAAGAACACATCATTCGCGTACCATGCTCCAGCGGTCGCCAGGAGCCGTGGGCCAAAGTATGTAAATGTTAAGCGCAGAGATTCAGTGTCGTAACCGGTAACACTAGACTTCTTCTTTGCAGCCATGAGTTGCGCGCTGGCCGACTTCATCTGGTACGCACGGAAGTAGACGAGCCAGAGCGTACCGACAGCCGGAATGGCGAAGCTGACGCGGTACGTCCACTGGGCTGCGACCTTGGAGTAAGGAGGGTTGCCGCTGCCATGATGGAAGATGAGCAGGAGCAGGATCAAGAGGACCTGGTTGAAGAACTGGCCCCAACCCTGCATCAAGAACGCGCTGGTGACTTTTCTACCACGGTGCAGCCTGTCCTCCTTGGTCGAGACCTTCCCGGATCCAACAGCGTTTTCCATGCCACTCGTTGCCGTCATTGGATACTCTCCGCCCACTCCAATGCCGTAGAAGAAGAGTGACCAAACGTAGCAGATGACCCAGCCGTTCTGGGTGACGCCCCATGCTGCTGTGAGCATGAGGAGGCCGACGAACATGATAACAGCATCTTGGATGAGACCCCAGCGACGGCCAAGCCAATCGCCGATAACACCAACAAGAATCTGGCCTTTGCTACTGTCAGCAAACGTTTAGGGGCGCTGAGATGAAAACTTTCATACCAACAATAATGCCGCAAATCTCGAGGTAGTCAATGGCTTGAGTCCATGTCTCGTTGCAGATTTGGAACGTGCTCCAGCAACGAGGAAAAGTAGCTTGCAGCAGAGGTCTTACGTTTCCGATCGAGAACAGGACATAGCTGGACAACCTGTTAGCTACAAGATTGATTGGTCGCTAGGGGTGCTTCGATACATACCCTTCAAGAAGCAAGCCGGCACCTGGGATGACCATGTTCCTGAAATACGCCCCCACTGGACTTAGTGGATTTTTCTTGATCATCCGCCATATCACGCCAAGCTCCCGCCTAGCCTCTTGACCATCGACCTTGCGAACGAACTTGGCTCGCCGAGCAAGGTTCATGTCGGCCCAGTACACGCCATGCTCATCGTAACTATCATCCGGACGAAGGAGCGATTCAAAAATGCTCGCCTCATTCGCAGCCACGTGCTGGCCCCCCATGTTGGGGCCATGAGGAGCAGCTGGACCGTAGTCGCGTAAGGATGCCATTGATGCTGCTAAGTGCTGCAATGTAGAATAGTGCGACCACTAATTCTTAGGTTTGTTATATCTGCCGAGTAGGAGATGGCTCCTTAAGACCCTTTCTCAATAGCCCTTGTCCAACCACGCACTGTGCTCGATGACGCGCCTGCAATCGCGCAGCCAAGAGAGCTTAAGCCACTAAGCGTGCGGACACCACGGCCTTGGCTGCGGGAGCGACCTGCAGGCCGTGGTTGCGGGAGATAGTGGCAGAGACACGTTTTTCGTAGATCGCGTGTGAGTGGCCGCGGCGCTGGTATAGGTGCAGGTCAGCGTCGGAGGCGCTGCTGTGGACTGAGAACCACCGGCTGCGAGATATCGTCAGGGAAGTGTGAGAGTTCCACTGGCTGAGAGTGATCACAGAGCTTGGTTTCCGGAAGAGGAGTTGGCCAATGGCTAATGGTGTCGGGGATCGTGGTCAGATGGCGGAGAAGACTGGAGAATCGGAATGACTACAGAGATGCGCTGCTAAAAGATGGCTTCGAAAAGGCTCTTCATGAATAAAGAAATTCTTGTTCGCTCGAACAATTTCTATGTTTCTGTCGTGAGGCGGACCGCGGTGCTGAGAAATTGGCCGGCTCTCTCGGACCGTTTCAACCTGGGGAGACGGACACTAACTACTATCAGTTAACTGAGATGTTGTACCAGTAGCATTCAACGAGGCGTAAGTAAAACAGCTATATGATCTACAAGAAGAAGGCACGTCATTGGCAACTATTGCACCCTTCGGAGGGCGAGATCAGAGCCCTACGGCGGTTTCGGTCTGCGCGAAAAACAAGCTCGAGGCCAGAGCCCCAAGCTTGGCGGGATCTTGGAAGTCATGGTCGGCATCGCGCAGATCGACGACGACGTTGATGTCGAAGGGACGTCGAATTGAGGACTTCAGGGTCAACATGTGGTCCAGACGGCGCTTGCGATTGGATCACAATTCACTGCCGAGGCTTGCCGCGTTTTGATGTTGTGCTTCCGCTGCAACCCATCGTCATAAGGGTCTCCAGCAACTAGAAGGCTACGGGTGGGAGAGGATGAAGTCGTCGTGCGTTTTCAAACAGCCACGCTCCGACAGTGAGGCCTGCCAATTCCCTGGATATGCTTTGCAAGATCCATCGCGCTGCGACCATCTGTCGGCGACTCTCCGGTGCTCCTAAGCGTGGCCCTCGCCCGTCAAGAACATGCGCTGGGCACCAATGCCATAGGCAGCGGGTGAGGTATTGTTGGCTGTTTTCGCGGCCATGCACTCCATTGGAGCGCGCGGACAAGCGTGACTCCAGCGAGACAGATTGTCCCTCGTCATGCTGTCTTGTTGATGGGAGTACTGAACGTAGTAATGCGATCGGAGCCGGTCAAATCCCGTCCGCGTCCTATCTGTTAATATTCCAACGGATCGTGTGGTGCTGATGACAACCTTAGGTGAGGCTCCCAATGTGTAGAAAGGTCGTTGATGCGAGGGAGTGAACGGCAGAGACAACAAGCATTGGTAACCTGATGAGAAGGTCTGTTTCAAGATCTTCCATTGCTATCCAAACTATCTAGATATACTCATACTGTGTTTCGGCGTATACAAGCGGAACCACCCAGTAACTCTATACCGACCATAAAAACACCATTAAAAACAGACCCATACTCGTTACCACACTGGATTCTACCCTCCCCAACATCATCTCAACACCATTATTCAATTCCTCTAAGCAAGGAAGACACCGAATGCAGCAAGAGCCGCGAATCCCATAGCGCCAACCGACTTGCCGAAGCTCTCAGCGGCAGCACCAGTGGACTGAGCGACGGCCGGGCTGGTGCTGGAGCCAGAGGCAGCGGCGGCAGGGGAGCTGCTGCCAGCAGCAGCGGCCCGGGAAGAAGAGGCGACGGCGCTGCCCGAGGCAACGCTAGTGCGGAGAGTGGAAGTGACGGCAGCAACGCTGGTCGCCCTGACGGTGGTAGGAGCGACAACGACGACGGTGGAGTTGGAGTAGCCGACGGGGCTTGACAGGACCGGGGCAACAACGCTGGACTGGACCGTGACGACGGCGCTGGACTGCACTGGCGCTGGGCTCGAGGCGACGGCAGGCGCGGATGAAGCGACGGGAGCGGCGGAGCTGCGAGAGACAGCCGGGGCGCTCGAGGCAGCAGCAGCGGAAGAGACGGCCGGAGCCGGAGCTGAGGAGGCCCTTGGGCTCGATGATGGCTGGATGACCGTCACGGAGGTTGGCTGTTGGATCTGCCCATCGGAGATCTAGCGTGATTTGTCAGTAAGTGGCACTATGAAGGAAGTGAGAGTTGGATTTGTCGTACCTGAACAATGGGCACGCTGGTGGTTACAGGTTTGACGACAGTCTGGGAGGTCGGCTGCTGGATCTGGCCATCTCCAATCTTCCCGAAGATGTTAGCTGACAGCTACTAGCGATGGAAAACACATTTCTTGCTTACCTGGACTACAGGTACGTTGGTCGTAGCCTGGGCAGAAACGGCGACTGCGGCAGCAAGAGCGAAAGCGGTGGAGAAGTACATTTTGCTGTGGATGAAAGGTTTGGGAGATATCACCGGGATATATGTATAGATGGAGGATTTCCTGAGTGCAAGGTTGAGTATGGACAGTCGACTAGCGAGCGGATTATGACAGCGGGTCAAGCGAATGAATGTACGAACGTAGGGTTGATATGAAACAGAAGGGGTGGCTGGGGGGAGGAGGGGAAGGATGGAATGGATGCGCCGCCTTAAAAGAAGGGAGAGGGTTGGGAAAACCGGAACGCTGGCCTGCAAGATCAAGGAGAGGTCACTCCACGCATTGATTTGCAACCCTGGATACGATACGCGTCCAGGAGGCTAGAGCTGTTTCTAGCCTGGTTTCATAATGAGACCTGGGTGGATGGGGGCCCCTGTTGTTGATGCACGGTGGAGCCGCTGTCGATTGGTCTCGCGCTCCGGCAACTCAGCGGCAGGACGGGAAAGCCAAATCGGGTCGGCCAATCGATTTTCTCGCGTGGCCGGAACATGGCCTTCTCTCGCATAGCCGAAGCCCTTCAACAACCTCATTGACCTGCCTCCGCCCAGCGATAGATGGCGATGGAGGGCGGTGCATTGGAGAGGTTCGATGCTGATCAAACTGTCGCCGGCACAACGAGTGTCAGCGCACACGTAGTCAGATGGCAACGAGGTGACATGTCGCACGGCACAGCGTGGCTTGCGTTAGCCACCGGAAATTCGAGTTCAACCGTGACTTCAACACCCGCAGTATGCATCGCACTAACGCAAGGTACCTTCGGCACCGGTAAATCGATGGCGGCATCTCCCACAGCAACTTTTTCGCACCAGAGCAAGAACAGACTGACTGGAAAAACGCTGGGGCCGCGCGTCGTTTGCAACGGGCGCAAACTTGCTTCGACTCCTTCAGCCTGTCTGCCCTGCTCGGCGGTAGTCGTGTGGTCTCTCATCCTGGTGTTGATCTGTTCTGAAGATCGTGTATGCGTTCATTGTGACTGCGAACGTCCAGCCCGTTGACGCGGTGTTCATGCATGCAAGACGCAGGATTGAGTCTCCACCAGCAGAATTCTGCGTCGTCGTTGCTGTGGAGGTGCATGTCGTTCGATCGCGATGGGATTACTCAACATCATCCGAACGAGCGTTAGTAGCGGTCTCCGTTAGTTAGCGTTCAGAACGTTCTCTTCCATCTAGACTTCCCCGACATCTCGCAAACGTTGAGACAATAGCTATATTAATTACAATACTAAATATCATGTGGTCATGATGTGCGTCTCACCCACACATTTTGCGGATGCACTTGCCCAAGCATTGAGCCACCAGATGCTTGTTCGTATGCCAACCACGCACGTCCGACAACATCAACCAGGTCTGTTCAAACGCCATGCCAAGACGTAAGCAAGGCCGACGGGTCTCCCCAGTGGTTCCCCACACTCAACTCTTCGGCTGCCAGTTAGCCCACTGACACTGGCAGCCCCCAGAGCCTCCATCAATCCCCCCAGGTCCTCCATTCTCAGTTGATACAGTCACGTTGCCAAAGAGCCCGTCTGTCGGGTTAACCAGAACTCCACCGAACGCTCGGTCCTCTAGTTGGATCTTCTTTGCGGAGGGGATGATGCGCCCGCGATTGTCCAAGCCGTAGCAGTAAACCAGCTTCTTCGCTAGATCCCCGCCATGCCGGTCCAAAGTGATCGTGACCGGATAAGGAAAAGTCCCCGGACGCACAAACACATTGCCTGAGGAGCTGCTGGCACTGCTAGTGGCAGTCGCGGACGGCGCAGATGTGCTCCTTGATGCTGTGCCGAGGGGAGGAAGTAGTTCTGCTGTCTTGGCTTTGTTCGTCCATATCTGCACGAGGAAGCGCGTCTGCGCCCATGTACAGCGTACGCTCGCACCCTCGAGCGTTGACCCGCCGTTCTCGTCAGCGGGAATGTCGCCAAGGGTGACAGTGAAATCGTTCAACGGTGCGACGGACTTCAAGAAGATAGAACGATCATAGTAAGTATAGAAGCCGTAATGTTCGGTGGGAAGCCCGCGGTTGTAAAGACGCAAGGGTTGGGCGCTTGGCAGCGGGAGGAGGTTCGCTGCTGCCGCCGTGCCGTCGGAGTTGACATCTGGCGGCGGTATTAGAGCTGTAATATCCGGGAATGGATCATTGCTATCATTAAGTAATGTGCTCCTTTTGACGATGCGGGATGGTGGTGATGTTGGGGGAAGCAAGGAAATATATAAAGATGTCCGCTCGCCTTCAAAAGGAGCAGTATTGTTATCTGTAGTATTACCGAGAAACTTTTGATCTTCTAGACCTGGTGGTGCAGGCGAAGGTGATGTTTTGGAGGCGGTCTCGTTGTCGGGTCTGATCTCCAATCGAAAGTTTGGCTGATCTGGACCGTTAGGCGCGATTGACTGTTGTTGCTCCTTAGGAACCGCACAGCTCCACATAGTGTTGGGCTGCACGCATCCAGGAGTTGCTTTTATGATGTCGGGGCGAGCAATCATCAGAACACCAGTCGGTATCGGTGGAAAGCCGGTCAAGTTGAGCCATTGTGACTGCATAGGTACATCTCTGTGCGCGTCTCGGTGTTTTCTTGTTAAGGTCAGAGCGAGCGCAACAACAAGCGCGACAATGGCAAACAGCAGAAGACAAAGGCATGACAAGAACCAGCGTCTTTTGCTGCGGCGGCGATGTGAGGGCTTCCCATCCAAACACCCTGCACAGCCGAAGCACCCACGGCGTTGGCTATGGCCGTCACCGAGACGTTCCTTTCCGCGCACTGAACCATAGGGGGAGGGTTTAGGCCGTGTAGTTCCCCTGCGAGACTGGTCGCTGCCAGCAAGGCCCACACTCGACACATAGCTCGTCTGTCTTGTGTATGCTGGCGGTACTGAGCTATCCTCTGGCTTTGTGACAGGCTTCTCAGCCGAAAACGAGCGTACGTGCTGCGGCGGCGCAAAACATCCCTGTGAAGGAGCAGTAGCAAATCCGACAATCACTTGAGAAGATTGTACTACTCTGCCACTAGGTGATATCACACCACTCCTAGGCAAAGACATATCACTCCTCGGTAGTGGTGTTGGCTGTGCGTTTGCCACATACGGTCCTTGCTGAGTATTTCCCAAGTCATGCTGCGGATGTAGTGATTTGTTTTCCAAGTCGACGTTCAGGATGATAGGGACCTCTATCTCAGTGGATCTCGACGAACTGGGTTCCGCTTCCAACGGTATGGCTCGTGATGAATGCAGAGGCTCTAGCGCATCAATCTGTCCTGGTGGCGGATTTTGGCTTCCTCTGGCATGAATGAAGTTTACTCCTTCGTTCTCGTCGTGATACCCTGGGCTTTGCTCTTCAATCTGCCGAGAATGCCCAGCCAGAGCCTGGCCCACTGGGAGAGTTCTCATCAAAGGGGTTGGGCTGGCGGTCTCGCAATCCGATGATAACGGGGACACTTCACTCGGGTGCCATGCGCCTAAATCTCTCCTCCGTGTCGGTATGGAAGCGGCTCCTTGGGTGCGAGAAGGCAGGGCCGGAGTATTCTCTTCATCGCTAGTAGGAGTTCTCATATACCTTGTGTTGGGATGGTTCAGCTCGAATGGTGTGGTTATGACGTTCCACCAACCCCGAGACCGTCGAGGTGTTGGGAGGGCAGTCTCTATGGTTAGATCATTCAAGTTCTTCGTCCTGCCACCAATCGCGGACTCCGGATTTTCATCCTCTTCGAAGACGGTAACGTTCGATAACACGCGATCTCGTCGCCTTGTCTCCATGTCGTCTTCGAAGCTTGTAATCAATGAATACCTGAAACCTGCATGCGCTGACGAAGGGTTCGCCATATCGGCAGCCCCGATGATCTTCTTGTCTTGTATATCCCCGTTTCGCACGAGGGGACTATACTGACCTGGCCCCAATACCTGCGCGGGAACGCTTGGCACCGGTATGTCGGTCCTCTGATGCGGCTCTGAGAGGTGCAGCGCAGGTCGAGAATATACACTTGACGCAGCACGGGGCCGATGTAGCTGATGCTCTAGTTCTGGATTGAGCGACCGGCCCGAAGTCGCCTTGGCGGGATTGGTTGTATTTGTTCGCGTTGCTGGGGCCATTCCGGTTGTTTGCCGTGCCTGATCAGTGGTGCTCTCTCGAGTTTCCTGTTGCTCTCGGCCGTCATTAAATCCGGAAGTCTCGCGATCCATCGGCTCTCTAACTGATGGTATCCCTAGTGTCCCATTGCGGTCTCGCCATTGCGGTAAATGAGCTCTCACGGTTTTGGCCCTCAAATGCAGCCCACTGCTGGTTGCAGGTTCAGGCTGTTGGCCGGAAGCTAACGGGCCTTGACATAGTTGTTGCGGAGGCTCACCGTGATGCCGGGAGACACTTGTATCGACGCTGATACTGGGCTTTGACTTCTTTCCGAAAGGCCTGAGAATCCGTTTGGACTTCTGGCGCCGAGACAAGGTCGTGTGTACGGAAGCCTGCTCTGGTTGCTTTGCCATTGCGTTCCTTGCGGCGGTCGGAGACGTTCCACTGTCCCAGTATTGGGGAGCACTTGGGCCCAACCCTGGATATGTTTCTTGTGCATGCCATGGTTGATGCCCGGTCGCACTGCCACCGTAAGGCTGAGGTGTATCTGCGTGATGGCGGTTCCCAGCCGGAGCCGAGATCTGGTTCTGTATCCTTGGAAGCGATGCTACCGGTGTCGCTTCTGCCTGGAGGATGAACATAGTTTGTAGGTCGCTTTTGGCACTCACGTCCGAGTCCGGAACCAACGCGTCCGCTGGAAGCATTGTCGATACATGTCTGGCGATGGGACTATCTCTATCTTTCAAAGCTGGATCATACAGCGTAGAAAATTGCAGAAGGTTTGCTTGGCCAGTCATGACGAATTTCAACCACAGGGAAGCTTATAGGTCGTTATGGAAGCGCGTGATGAGCTGAGGTCCAATCGCGGTTTCCGCCCGGAAGTCAAACGGCAACACAATTGAACAATCACGCATATGCCTGTATTTAAGAATAGTGGAGAAGGCCACGATTGGACATCGACTCTGCACAGAAAGCGTTGTTGAGGCTGGCGCTAATATGAAACGTGATGATTCGCTGTCCTATTAATGGCTTAACCAACAATGCGACAGGAACTATGAGATCGAAGATAACGTGAGCAACACGTCAACTTGAGGCTTAGGAGTATGGGGAGGAGCCGCAGAAATGAGGAGAGACTTGACAGAGTGCAGGACGAGCAGAACTTAACATGAAGGAGAACGAAGACGCGGTAGCACGGGACATCGTGTTTGCCTGCTTCCACTTGAGCGGGGCTATTCATGACAGGCTTGTCCTTGATATGCATCGCCAGGCGCAACATGTTATTCGCTGTCAGCGAGCTATAACCCGCGTTCAGTCGTCCGGAAGAGATCTTGGTGGACAGGCCACTATGAGTCACCACGATGATTGGAGGTGGTTGCATCTCGGAGACCCATAACCTCATCCATTGGCCTGCTTGGCGGACGCCTCGATGGCGTCAAGCCAGCCCATACGTGTCTCCTCTAGCCCACACAAGAGCCGAGTTCGAGGCTGTCCAGAAAGCATGACGAAGTTAGGAGGGCTCGTGGGTGGATTGACGCTGAAATGCGGTGCGGATGTCGCGGGTCAAACCAGACCAATGAGAGCAAGGATGCGCCTCATGCAGCTGATCAAGCAAGCGCTGCCGCCGCCTTCTCGACGATGCACAGATAACTTCGGCCCCCGCTGCTCGCCCTGTTGCTCTGTCGAACAAGAAGCCTTGACTGTAAGAGGCAGAGGGACACTTGAATCGGTACGTACGCGGAGGAACGACATGAAGTACTCACAACTCTGTTAAAGGGACGTCCCCGCAGCATACGTCCAACGATAAAATCAATGCGGTTAGATCTCCCGGCGCTTTGTCTTGGAATTTCGTGCATGAAGAGATGAACAAGGAGCAGAATTCGTGGAAGGGAGATATGGCTCGGTACCTGAACGAATTGGATACACAAACTGCACCGAGTATCTAGTCGCTGGAACGGTAGAGTCTGCCCGCTTTGCACCTTCATCTAGCTGTAACGACCATCTTTCTCTTACTATGATCACTTCCTGTCCATGACTTGAAGCGGTCGTGCGGTGTGCAGAGTCAGTACACAGGGTTGATGCAACACTGTTTGACTTGTGACATCGTAACGTCAATAATCTCCGTGTTCCACCGGTGATAACCGGCTGACTGAGGTATTCTCTGGTAGCAGAGACGCGGCTAAGAGAACGGCCCTTGACCCAAAAATAGAAATAGAAGCGCCCTACGAGCATTCAGCCCTCCGCCAAGAGCGCCCTCAACTCTACCTAATCTATCAGCAGCTGGCGTCTTGGCTACGAAATGTACCCCTTTGATGCTCTCCGTGTAGCCGAGACAGACGAA
>JAKLMF010000020.1:0-46010 GCA_022813555.1 Botryosphaeria agaves | reverse complement strand
ACGTATAGGATCAGGACGGAAGACTGGTGGCAGGGACATTGTGGAGTGAAATGCGCTTAAGAGAAGCAAGCGTGTGGAGGCCATCCTGCAGCTTTTGGAGCAGGTCAAGGGGAGCATTGCCGGGAACTAATCCGGTATATGGTTCCTCGTGTACACTCTGTCAAAGCCGTCTGACTTTGACAAAAGCATGCTATGGTGCTTGTTGAATGGAAAAGGAACATTTATCAAGAAGCACAACCAGCGATGATGCAACATTGAAAGCAGAATTACTCAAGCACCCAGACAAGCTGTCAGGAAAGTGGGTGGCTTTCGAAGTTGTGACGAAAGAAGAGACCCGTTGAAGAGACAAAACCACGCAGACGGAACAAGGTTGAACAAGACGAACACCATGTATATATGCATACCTGTGCCGCTATTACAGCGTCTGTACTCTCATCTTCTACCGGTATACTGGTCGAGATGCCTTGTTTGACTGTCACGTTCCTCAATTGCTTCTTGTCGAGCTCCATCCTCATTCCCTCATGCGGTTCTACCGCCACGATTTCGTATTCCTCATCTCTCTGGGCCAGGAGTTCGGTAAACTTGCCAGTGCCCGCTGCCAAATCGACGATAGTGGCTCCAGGGACACCAGCCACTCTGACGGCGTCAAGCAGCGTCTCAACGGCATCGGGAGGGTAGGAGGGCCGGTGCTGGTCGTACAGCGCGCTTTTGGAAAAGCCGCTTACTGCGCGGGCAGAGAGATGGTGCGAGTCCATCAGGATGGAGAGCACTCCTCGGAAAACCTACTTGGCGTTTCTGCAGTAGTAAGATGGGAGGCGACCACCCGCCCCGGACATTAACTATTGCGGCGTGTCGCTAAGTATGGCTGGGGAAATGGACAAGGATGGGGAACAGAGAATGGCCTGCAAGATGCAGCCAGCTGCAGAATCGGTCCTTGCCCGTTCCGTCCTCGCTGCCGTTGCGTGCTCCAAGGAGATCCTGGGCACACACGTAAGCCCTGCTTGGAGGCGAAGCCAAATTCGGGACGCTTGTGTGCAACGGCGGCCGTCGTTAGATCATCCATGGCCACTCGTTGTGGCTCCGGCGACCACAGTGTTGGGAGGCACAGAAGCAGGAGCTGCCACCACGCCGTAGCTGTGTGTTTGATGTGCGTCAAAGAGTCTTCAGAGACAATGGCGGCGGCAATGCTCTGAAGGATCGCGATGCTGCTGTTCCTGGACAAGCTACGGCGGATCTTCTGGCAGAAACCAAGGATCGCAGCGCTGTGGCGCCGTTCGAACCGCCATCTGCTGCACCAGCCTTCGATGGTGATGGACTAGTAACATCTCGCAGGCAGGACGCGTGCCTCATAAGCAGCTGCGCGCTTCAGCAAATATTGCGAATCCCTTTGGCCCCTCCGGTTCTCTCATGAGCAGGGTGCCTTAATGTTGATGACGACTTTAATATCTGTACATTGAGATTTGTTGACCTGAGCTGGGCTGGCCGACGCTTCTTAGCGCAGGCGCGGGCTCATCCAATACGAACTGCTCCTGATCGGCATCACCACTCGATCTTTTCCTGACTACACGGTCTCTACGTTCGCAATTGCTTCCTACACACACCCCTCTCGGATCGTGCCTGCTTGCTGCTTTCCTTCTGGTAGGTGTTTCTCTCTCATCGTCATCACCACGGGGTTGCGGAGCCTCGACACCATCGGTTCTGGCAAGCGCATGTCGAAAAGTCCACCAACCAACTCCTGCCTGTCCGGACATACCGCTACATCCCGAACATCTACTGGATTAGCCTCTTCGACGCATCGAACCCTCCTACATCTCTAGCATCGAGTATAGGCTATCTGTGGTTGTTCTATCAGCATTGCTTGTACACATTCGATACACACACTCGCTCACGTCGCCTTGGGATCCAATCCGTCCATTCGCTATCACCAGCCTCGCAATCCTTCAGCTGGACTCTGCCGGAATCGCTGTGCTTCTCTGTCTCTGTAGTAGTTGCTAATCGACACGTGCGCTCGGCAGGTACCAACTCCGGTCCCCCTAATCACTACACTCGTTTTTGCTTCGTCCATTGCGGAAACCGAATCACCCCTCGGAGCCTACATTCTACCGCGGACCTCACCACACACAACCCCAACTCATCACTCTCGAGCGGGCGCATATAGCTTTCGCCGAAGAACTAGCATTCAAGCGCGAAACCGTACCCGCCAGCAACATATGGAGCGTTGAGCTTGCATCACAACCCGATCTCCACCCGTACACACCACTCCATCACGATGCCAGCCATCAAGCTACCCAAGGCGTTTCAGCGCCGCAAGTCTTCGGGGGACGCGCTTGAGCAGGTTGATAATCCTTCTACTCCGTCCTTCAGGGTCATTCCCCGGGACGAGGTGGATCGCAGATCTACTGGGAGCTTGAGCACCACAAAGCGCTTCGACTACATGCGTGCCCAAACCTCTCCGGTGCGCAAGGGGCGTCAACAGTCACCCGAGGCAGTGTCGTTGGACAGCAACCGGTAAGATCTGCGTGAAGCTGATGTGCTTTGCAAGCTAATATGTTCATAGGGGTAGCAACGGAAGCAGCGCTGCTGATTCAGGTGTGTCCAATATATACGATACCTCGTCGCCGTCCGCCCGAGGCAGCTCAACTTCCACCTTGCCATCCACAGTCGGATTGGAAGCCACAGAAGATCCCTTCTCCCGCCCACAACCTCCCAAGCCTGTAGCCTCTAATAGACATTCCTTCTTCTCTCGTGGTGGTGCTGCTAGGACGTTCACCTTCAACGGTAGAGCTCGGGGATCATCAACAGCCGCTAATCCGTATTCCGAAGCAGGGGTAGATGTAGATTCAGAGAAGAACAAGATGGCGCGAGAACGAGCCATGACTACAAGCAGCTACGCCAGCACGGCTCTTCCACCAAAGCTAGAAGACGATCTACATTTCGGGGCGTCCGATTTCTCCACCGACTTGGGCGATCTGTTCAGCGGTGTCGGCTCTGCACCAGGGAGAGCATTCACACCTGCGACCATCGCTGTGCCGAACCAAGGTTACTCATATTCGCCTAGCCACCAGACACAACCGCTGAAAGAACTACCAAGCATTCCTCAAGCGCAGCAAGAATCTCGTGCCAGATCTCCCTCATTCGTGGAGTCTAGGAGCACATCAGATGGCGAAGATCTAGATGCCCAGATTGTGCGGGACACCTATCTAGCCACACAAGCGACGAGCACGAACAGATCTCGCGATGCGTTTGGGGTCTCTCCATCGGGTCGTGCGAAAGGCGTCAGGCCAGAGAAGCAGTCTCTGCTTCAGAGCCAAAACTCGCCACTGTCCTCCCCAGGCAACTCTCCAGTCACAGAATTCCATCCTACTAATGTGCAGTCTCAATCATATCAACCAGCCAGACAGACCACGCCTGGTCCATTGCGAGACAGTGCTAGAGCGTCCTCGAATAACACCACCCCACGCGCCAAGAACGTCGAGCTCCATGACGAGGACGACGAACCAATTTTCAAGCAGGGCAGAAGCGTCTCTTTCATGCAGCCCAGCGAAATTCAGCGTGGCAAGGCACCTGAGACACCGAAACGCGTTATGACTGGTGCAGAATTCGACAAGTTAAAGAGGGAGCAGAGGAGCGATGCGAGTGAGAGCGAGTCAGAGCCCGAGGACGAATACGAGGACGAGGATGAGACAGAGCGCATGCGCGAACAAGAGAGGCTGCGGCGGAAGCAACAAGCAGATCTGGCAGTGCATCGTCAGAAGATGGCCAAAACTACCGGCCAGGCAACTCCACCTCTCCCAACATTCAATACTCCACAACTGACAAATTACGCCCCGAGCAACCAAGGCTCCTCGCCCGCTGGGCCAACCGGTACCTCGAGCGAAGACGACGATGACATTCCGCTTGGTGCCCTAATGGCTCACGGATTTCCTGGCAAGAACCGGTCGCCGAATGCAAATCTGTCTGGATCGGGTGCCGGTCTTCCAGGACCCAGCCAGCTCGACCTACTACCAACACGGCCGGGTTCAGCCTCAGGTCACTCCGTCGCCCCTGGCATCTCGCGCGCGAACCACCCCGAATTCGCCCGCAACCTCCCTCTAGATCCGCATTCCGGCGCCTACGGCCTCGTCAGCGCCGCAAACCGCGAGTCTCTCCCATTCGGCAGCAGGGACAGGAGCACTTCCATACCGCTCCAGCCGCGCCCAGCAAGCACCCCGATGATGAGCCCGCACGGCGGCTTGATCAGCGTCATCGCGAACGAAGAAGCGGCCAGAGCCATGCGGCGCGGCAGCCCCAACGCCCAGGGCCTGTATGGCTCGATGCTGCCGCACGCACACATGGCGGCCCCACCGCAGATGCCAATGATGGGCGCCATGCCCGGCATGCCTGGTATGCCTCAGGACATGAACATGACCCCCGAGCGCATGCAGATGCTGCAGATGAACCAGCACATGATGCAAATGCTGGCCGCGCAGACGCAGATGATGAACAACATGGCCGCCAGCGGCCAGGCCCTCCCGCCCATGCCGCCCATGCCCCAGCAGTTCCAGCAGTTCCAGCAGCCGAACCACAACTTCCTCGCCCCGCCGTCGCCGGGCCGGGGCCGCCCGATGTCCATGGCCAGCCAGGCCGGAGGCATGGGCATGACGGGCATGCCGTACAACCCGCGCATGAGCAGCATGATGAACGGGCTCAGCCTGGGCGGCGGTCTTGCGCCTCCCCCGCAGCAGCACCACGGCTTCCTGGCCAGCCCAGGACACAATGGATACGCGAAGAGCCTGGCGCCGTCGGAGCGGAGTACTGTGGGCATGTCGAGCCGCTACCGGCCCATCGTCAATCCGGAGGGCAGTGATAATCAGACGGTGATTACGTCCTCTCAGGCGACGCTGACGCCCGGGGCTGGAGCTGCGGGTGTGAGCGTGGGGGTGGAAGGCGGCAAGAAGAAGGGGGGGATGCTGCAGGCGACGTTGAGGACGCTGGATGGGAGGAACCCGCTCAGACGGTTCCAGGGCGATGGAGCGGGGGATGATGAGGATCAGGAGGGGTGGAGCAGTATGAGGACGAGGAGGAGTAAGAGTAAGGAGAAGGGAAGGGCGGAGATAGGGGCAGGGGCGGGGTTGAGGGACTTGTATCCTGAGACGTGAGGGGGAGAGAGGGTGGGAGGAGGTGAGAGAGGG
Source organism: Botryosphaeria agaves (assembly GCA_022813555.1). NCBI lineage: Eukaryota > Fungi > Ascomycota > Dothideomycetes > Botryosphaeriales > Botryosphaeriaceae > Botryosphaeria > Botryosphaeria agaves. The sequence goes on along the minus strand of JAKLMF010000020.1, from coordinate 40,839 downwards.
ATGGGAGTGGGGAGAGAAAACAGTCGCATGGGGCATTAGCATTCACGATTCTGGATTTGACTTTCTCTTTTTCTGTTTTCGAAACTTGACACTTGCGGCTTCGAACACGGACCCTTGTTCCATCGTTCGATCATCTTGGCGGAATTCATGAGGCCTGAATGATGGGGGGCTTTGCATAGCGAAGGGCGCGGCACTTTTGCTTCTTTTTCTTCTCTCTGTTTCCGTTTCTCTTGGATTTGGACGTTTTCGAAAAATACACACAGGCTTTGATGCATACCCCTAGTGGCCACACAGTTTGATGGCATCATTGGGGTATGCCTTTTGTATAGGCAGTAATTGATCGGTCGCCTTTCCCCGCTAGAGGGAGGGGGCCGGATAATAGCGTTTTGTATAGAGAAAAAGATAATGAATGCGCGGTTGAGCTGTGATGACTTTGGGTTAGTGACCCATAGAGCTGTGGGTACATGATTCCGTGACTCTATGTGGATTAGTAGAATCACTCAACATGGGCGAGGGATGCCCTCCAGCAGGAACAAAAGCGCTGTCACATGCCCGTGTGTTCGTTTTCTTCCTAGACAACTTCGTCACTGAACCACGAGTCCGATCTCAAAGCAGAAAGCCTGGAAATTGATTTCTAAACTCGCCCTTGTATCACACTCATTTACGCCGGAGAATGCCAGATCCTGTGATCAAAGAAAAAGAGAGAGAGAGAGAGATGCCCCAGCTCTCTCACGCGCTTTTCACCGGCTGATCATCAATGTACTCCTCCTCCCGTATGCCGTCCTTGGTCACCACCTTGACCATGACCCCCTTGAAGTCGATGGGTAACCGCCTCTTCAGCTCGTCCGTGCACATCCGCAGGATCTTCATCCCCCGCTCGAAGTCGATGTCCGGATGGTGGTGCTTGTCGAGGATCGAGAGGCAGTAGTATCTGTCCAGCCACGCGTGGGCACAACGTCAGTGACTGTTCGTCTCCAAAATTCAGTTGTGCTGGCGCCATCTCGCGCCGTCATTTCTCTTCCCCCTTCTCCTCTCCAGCCGTTCCTCGACAAATTCCACCTCTCCCTTTCCTCTCTACACACCCCACCCCGACCAACCCCCACCCCCAAGAGAACAACCACTTACTGCGCATAACCATGAGCCGCATACGGCAGCTCCGCCAGCGCCGCCAGATAATCGCACCAGTACAGCGTCGGCTTCTGGTGGATGTCGTCCCAGCCGCCGAGCAGCAGGTTCACGTTGTAGGGCCGGCGGGAGCGCAGCGCTTTCGCCAGCTCGCCACGGACGAAAGCCGCGACCGCGCCGGGGCCCAGGTGCGTGTCGTTGCGCATGCTGTACAGCTGGATGTTGGCTTGGATGTACTCGGCGAACTGGACTGTCGATCAGATGTAGATTAGCGGGAGGGTTTGCTAGTCTTGGGGTCTAGGACGTGTCTACGAGAACCGGAGGAGAGGGGACAAGAGGGGGTGGGACAAAGGGGGAGAATGAGGTACCTGTGTCTCCCGCCTCGCCGGAGAAGGCCATCAGGTTGTGCTTGTTGAGGGCGCGGGTCTTGTCGTCGGAGGCTTTGAGGATGGTTGCGCCGCGCATGGCGGCTTTGGAGGCGGCGATGATGGTGAAGTCTTTGCCTGTGATGCCGAGTAGGACCTCCCTGAAAGCCTTCATCAGCTGTCTAGATGGTTTAATACGCTTCACAGCACTTACATAGTTGCTGATGTTATGTGTGGAGTTGATGTGTATGTATTTCTTAGGCAGCTCGAACGACGCGGAAGCTATGGACTGAGAGCTCGCAGGGAGATGGGCGGGCTTGGCAGACACGCGCATCGCCGCGCCGTCACTCTCACAAGCTTCAAAGGCGTCTGCCGCATCGACATCTCTACAGAACAGAAGTATGGATTACAACCCATACCTCCGCGTGTTCGACGGAGACTATGGAGATCACATGGGTACGGAGAAGCCAAGGGACACCTACATCCAAATCGTCCTCTCCGTCACGCTCGGCATAGGAGCTTTCCTAACTTTCTGCGTGCTCCGGCCAAGATGGACGGCGCTGTATGCTGCGCGCAAAAAGCAGAAGAGCGAGGCGACCGCTCTGCCAGAGCTGCCGAAGACGCTGTTTGGGTGGATACCAGCGCTGTGGAGGATCACGGATCAGCAGGTGCTGGCGTCGGCGGGCTTGGACGCCTTTGTGGTATATTTCACAATGAAGGAAGTTCTTCAGGATGGAATGACTGACAAGTCTGTGTAGTTCCTAGCGTTCTTCAAGATGGCTATCAAGTTCCTTGCCGTCACGTCCTTCTTCGCCCTTGCAGTTATCAAGCCTGTCCACGACGAGTTTCCAGATGCAGAGCCAAAACTTCCTGGAAACCACACTAAGCACGGCCATAGTGTATTGCAGGAGATCGAGCAGTCTAGGCAGATGCCGGAAGGCTACAACATGGACTATCTTTGGATGTACACGGTCTTCGCATACCTCTTCACCGGCCTCGCGACTTACCTGATCGTGTCGGAGACCAGGAGGATAATAGAGATCCGGCAGGAGTATCTGGGCAGCCAAGCGACCGTCACTGATCGCACGATCCGCTTGTCTGGCATCCCTCCGGAGCTTCGGTCAGAAGAGAAGATCAAGAACTTCGTCGAGGAGCTGGAGATTGGCAAGGTGGAAAGCGTGATGCTCTGTCGAAAGTGGAAGGAGCTGGATGACCTCATGGCAGCGCGGATGGATATACTGCGGAGGCTTGAGGAGGCCTGGACGGTCTATCTTGGACACCGTCGTGTGGAGCGAAACCTTGAGTCCTTACCGGTAGTCCAACCATCGCCTCCTGGGCCCGCGATCGACAACGATGATGAGGAAGAGGATGAGGAAGGGCATGAACACAGCCGTCTGTTAGGCAACGGTGACGCGGCTTCAAGTCGCGTACCCTACGGTCGAACTCGCCCGACGACAAAGGTAAGATACGGTCGGTTTAATCTCAGATACAAGACGGTCGACGCTATAGACTACTATGAAGAGAAGATGCGGGACATGGATGAGAAGATCAAAGTGTTGCGCAAGAAAGAGTTTGATCCTACGCCTCTGGCTTTTGTCACGATGGACAGCGTCGCTTCGTGTCAGATGGCTATCCAGGCAGTGCTCGACCCGTCGCCCTTACAACTACTGGCAAAACCAAGCCCGGCTCCGGCGAACGTTGTATGGACAAACACCTACTTGCCTCGCTCAAGCCGGATGCTGCGAGCATGGTCTATCACATTGCTAATAACAATTCTCACTGTCTTCTGGTCGATCCTCCTCGTCCCAGTAGCCGCAGCACTGAATCTGGAGTCCATACATAGAGTGTTCCCGCGACTTGCAGAAGCCTTAGAAGCGCACCCCAACGCTGCATCGCTTGTGAGGACACAGCTGCCCACCTTGGTCATATCCTTGCTCAATGTAGCAGTTCCATACCTTTATGACTGTATGTATTCCTCTGTGCAAGCCAAATACCTTTTGTTCTAACGGCAATATCAGGGCTTGCCAACATGCAGGGTTCCATCTCCCAAGGCGACGTCGAATTGTCTGTGATAGGGAAGAACTTCTTCTTTACATTCTTCAACTTCTTCGTTGTCTTTACGGTGCTAGGAACAGCATCCAACTTCTATCAGTTCTTCCAAAACATCGGGGATGCGCTCAAGGACACGACCAGGATCACCTACACCCTGGCTCTCTCACTTCAGCGCCTACTTAACTTCTATGCCAACTTCATCATATTGCAGGGCTTGGGGCTCTTCCCTTTCCGACTCCTGGAGTTTGGCGCTGTCGCTACGTATCCGATCGGTCTGATAGGAGCGAAAACGCCGAGAGGTATGCCAGAGTTCTTAGAGCCTGAATAAATGTGGCGCTGACGACATCCATCTGTCTAGATTATGCCGAGCTGGTTCAGCCGCCAGTGTTCAGCTACGGTTTCTATCTCCCTAACGCCATCCTCATATTCATCATATGTATAGTATACAGCGTTCTGCGTTTCTCATGGAAAGTATTGCTTGCAGGACTGGGTCACTTCATCATCGGGCACTTCGTCTACAAATACCAGCTCCTGTACGCCATGGACCACCGCCAGCACTCCACAGGAAAAAGCTGGCTTATGATCTGTAACCGCATCATTCTCGGCCTCATCGTCTTCCAACTCACCACAGCTGGACAGATTGCTCTGAAAGGGGCCGTACAGCGATCATTCTGGCCGCTGGTCCTCATGGTCCCACTGCTGTTTATGACGTTGTGGTTCAGCTACGTCTATACGCGCACCTACAAGCCGCTTATGAAGTTCATCGCGCTAAGGAGCATACGTCGGGCTGAGCACTCCGACCTGAGGCGTGCATCGGTAGATGAAGAGGACGACCACGATCCAGCGGATATGAGGTACGAGTCAGAAATTCGGCACGGCCAGACTGTTGATGAGAGCCGTGAGACTGGGCTAAGGTTTATAAATCCCAGTCTTATTGCACCGTAAGTCTTGCTCCACTGCGCGATACGCGAACATTTTACTGCATCGTACTGACCTTCTGTAGACTCGAACACGTTTGGATTGCAGATAAGCAGGTGAGAGAGGAGCACCACTCCGACAGCTCGTCACGCCTGAATGGCAACAATGGCGAAGATGAGGAGAATGTTTGGGCCCAGGAAACTGTATAATCACTCCGGTATGTACAGAGTTGCGTGGTTTCAGGAAGGCATAGCATTGGGCGTTTAGAGTCATTACTAGGAGCGTTGAGCGTCCCTGCTTGTTTCGGTTGAATATACCCCAGTTCGGACACGGTAGCAGCACCTGCTTAGATTGGATGTGCTTATTGTTGATTCTGTATTTGACCTCTCTGTACATCCTTTGATCACGACTTCACCAGCCGTTATCCACGCCCCCGTCTGGCGGCTGGCTCGTCAAAATCAGTTATCCAACTACACACATTCATTCCCTTTTTGCTTGCATACGCTATCAGCTCTATCCCTACGCTTCACGAGTCCACGTCGACGTCCATTCTTTTGATACCACCCAGTTACTGTTCGCTGTTCTCGTCTCCTGCACCTCCAGCTGGAGGTGCTAAGTACCACGTCTTCCCAGATAATTCTGTCACGGGGAGTCGCTGGACCTTACTCCGCGCCTGTCTCCCCTACACTGTCGCCAGCGGTTCCCCGGGCGGCTTCATTCTACGAAACTTCGGCTCGCCGCTCGGTTCTAGCCAACTCATCAACTCTACCGGTGGTCCCCAGGACTACTTCAGAGCCGCATATGACGACCAGGTCTACGGATAGGGGTAGCGTTTCGTGCCAAAGCTTGGATATCAGAAGTGATGGGATGGTTGGCGGATTCTCGATATCCGTGCAAGAGTGCAACACCGACCTACACAGCACCCGGTCGGTATTGCCCGCATCCACAGGATCGGAGCTTGACACGCCTGAGGAGGCTCTGCAGCATCTGGAAGATATCACGTCCGGCCCAACGACCAATCGTCGCCGTGGAGGCATGTTTCCACTCCATAGCCGACGCGGCGTAACTCATTCGGCAGTCGCACGGCGCCGAGAGCGACCACGTCAGTCATTTCATCGAGCTCTTGCTTCCTTGTTCAGCACCACACACAGTGGGTCAAACGCTTCCGGATCTGGCGCCAGCGATGACACGGAACTTTTTGGAGCCGCCAGGACGAGTTCCAACTCTTCGCAGAACGTTGCAATTCCGGAAACGTCTGGTGCTCATAATAGCGTCGGCTGGGGTTACGTTATGCCGGACATCAAGCACAGCTCAAGTCCGAGTCTTGAATTCGTGTCGCCAGGCGCATTCCTGTTCACCAATCCTTCCTTGAAGAGCTCAAACACCCTTGGTATTGACGAGAACGACAGTCACCACAGCTCCGACAGTGCGTCAGTAGGAACGAGCTCCATGCCCGCAACACGCAATACCAACAGCACGTCAACATCAAGCATTGCGGACGAGGCGTTTGGCGAGTTTGCACTCGAGCCTCATGCCGGTGCAGGAATCCCGCGCAGCATATCTGAAATGATGTTGCATAATGACAATTCTCCCGACACAGTGATCGAGCCGTTTGACAGTCACCCTCGCTGGGAACGTAGCTACAGCGTGCCGGATAAGCTTTCAGACGGCCCGCAAGCTCTCGAACAGCCGCGTCCAGCTCTCCATCTGCCTCTCACGGTCTTGAAAACTTTGCTTTCTAACCTCGACCCAACGTCTTACAACGCTCTACGGCTGACCTGTAAAACGTGGTCTGTCGCACTTACTGACCTTACGCCCCCCAAAGTACCTACCGCAACTGTGCTTCCGAACGAGATCCTCCACCAAGTCTACGCCTACACTTCACCCAGAGACTTCAATGCCGCCCGGCACACGTGTCGCAGCTGGATGCTGGCGAGCCTGGACAAATGCATTCTGGTAACAATGCTCCAACGGGGCGGCTGGTGGGGCAGCGCAGAGGCGGACCTACTGGCGTACAGAAATGCTTCTGAGGCCGGAACGCAACCACCGGTGAACGAGGAATGGTTTCTCAGCCGACGCATCTCCAGAGAATGCGCCCTGGGACCCGCATGGACGGGCAACGGTCTCGGCGGTCATCCAGTCGCAAAGGTTCTGATCCAAACTGCTTGCACCGACTTCTCTGACCTCGCCAGTGGTTATGCAGGACCTGAGGGGCGGCATTCTGGCGGCCTTGTCTTTACGGTCAGCGTTTGCGGTAAGTTCGTGCTTGTTGCGGAGGGTGGCATGATCTACGTGTACCAGCTTGATGGCGATGCCTTGCACCCGATTACGAGTGTTGTGTGCCCCCGCAGAGTGCTGGCCATGAGCATGGACGCGTCGTCGCGGAGGTTCGCTGTTGCTGCCCTGCTCGACGGAAGGATGGGCATAGTCTGCGAGCTCCAAGTCGGACAGGATCACGAGGGCAATGCTGTACCTGTCGACACAATCGGCAACGCCTGCCACGGCAACAACACACGCACCTCCTGCTTCACAAGCACACTCTTCCCCGCCGATGATTCCTCCTCAGAACCCGGAAGCAGCTTCACGCAATCCGAGACCTCAGACCTCAACATCCGCGCCGAAGACACCGCCCACGACACTCTCACCTTCAACGCCATCTCCATCCAAAACAATACCCGCTCCACCACGCTCACCCACACCACAAACCCCACCCACCACGAACGCAACCTCATAAACCAAACCTGGAACCTCCGCCTGCGCGGGACCCGCTGCCACCCCGCCTCCCGCCCCGCCCCCTCCCCCACCCCTCCCTATAGCCACCTCACCCCACCCCCACTCCCTCTCGAAACCGGCCCCCGCAGCCTCTACCGGCACCTCTGCTCCTCCGACGACCCCCCCCGTAGCGTAGCCATCTGTCCCTCGCGCCGCTGCGTCGCCTTCGGCTGCAGCGCCGGCGTCGAGCTGCACTGGGTCGACGCCTTGACCGGGCAGGACCTGAACCGCTGGTTCCCGCTCAGTGCGCCCAGCGATCATTTGTACTTTTTGCCGGCGCGGCAGGGGGATAGCGCGAGGAGGTTGAGGCTGATTAGTAGTGGGGGCGGGCCGGGGGAGGGGGTCGCGATCGCGAGGCGGTTTTGTAAGGCGCGCCCGCTGCGAGGTAGTCTGTTGGGTGTGCAGGCTTGGGGGTGGGGGGGTGTGGGGCAGGGAGGGAGGGGTGGGAGGGGCGCGGCGGAGTGCGATCATTACCGCGCTGTGCCGCTGAGTGATGGGTTCCACGTCCTGTTCACGGATCCGGAGACGGGGCTGCTGTGTCTCGGCAGCGACGCACCGCTCGGTAGGTCGGTGAAGCTGCTCAGGAAAGTTGTGTTTGTGCCGCCGGACGAGGTCGCCGTCGCCCACGACGAGAAAGAGCAGGGCAAGGATGCACGGCGAGAGCAGCAGGAACAACCACAGCAGCAGCAACAGCAAAACCCTCCGCCAACCACCCCCCGCCTCTACGCCGCAGCCGCGGACCTACGCTGGGGCGTCCGCGTCGCGGTCGCGTACGGCGACGCCGTCGCGCTGTTCTCGGTCCCGCCCGACGTCTTCGCCTTCTCGCGCCAAGAGACGGGGAGTCCGGTCTTCGGCGTCACGTCTACCGCTCCCTACCACCAGCAGCAGCAGCAGGATGGCGTGGAGGCGGAGTGGCTGCGCTGGTGGCCCGACGCCGACCGCGCCCCGCCACCACCGAGCGGGCGGTCGCAGACGACGGTGTGGCCGCTCCGAGTAAGGGGGCAGCTGGTTGGGAGGGTGGAAGGGTTGGTGGATTTGGCGGTGAATTACTCGCCTGGATTGGCAGTTTGGGGGTTCGGGATGGGTGGACGGGCGGTGGTGTGGCAGGTTGATTCCGGGCGCCGGCCGCTTGGTGTGATTGAGCGCACGGTTTCGACGGACGGGAGGGTTGTGGATGCATGTGTGAGGGACGGCGATGGGGATGTTGTTATGGGAGATGATGAAGATGAGGAGCGAGAGAGGGGTGTTGGGTTTGATGGGAATGCGGAGAGTGTGCTTAAGAGGGTGCCGGGTGCGTTCAGTGTGGAGAAGGACGAGGATGTTGAGATGTTGGAAATGCCGCCTGGTGCTTGGTACGATGAGGATGGGGACATGATCATGATGAATGCGCCGACTGACGCTTGATGGACTGCATATGCTGGAGGAGTTGTCAGGTTGGGGGCTGTGGGAATTGGCTTGGTGATTTTTGGCTAGATGCCTACCTCCTATATCATTGTTATCATTTCTAGTCCTAGATACCCTACGAGATCGATACTATTCTTTTTCTTCTACCTCCGAGTCTCAAACAGTCTGCCGTGCGTTGTCGATTGTACAGTCGACCACAGGTTCATTATAAGACTTATACACTGGTAGAATGTATTACAATATGTCACATCGTCCCAAATACAGTCCTGGCTGAATCCTTGCAGCACCACCCAACGACCTAGCAGTCAATCTGCGTATCTAACTCCAACTCCTGTTCAGATTCGTTTTAGCTCACAAATTCGCCATACGGTATGTCACCCAAGAAGGTCGTTCCATTCCTGCGCCGCCTTCAACGCCATTCGTACCCCATCCTCATGCAACCCCTCTTCATCATTTGCCTGACGCGCCCTGTGCATACATCCCACGCAACTCTTCGACCAAGCCTTCGAAATCCCTCAAATCGTGCCGTATCGCCTCACTCCTCACTTCCAACTCCTCATCGATCTTCTTCCCCTCCTCTTTTCTCCGCTCCTCAATGTTCTTCAGTCCCGCCTCATCCACACCCTCCAACCTCGCCCTAGCAGCCTCAACCGCAAACTCCGCATCGCTGATCCCGACTTCCGCAGCATGCAGGATCCTGACAAACTCCACCGACCTCTGACTCAGCATTCTCACCACCTCTTCCGCCCGCCTGAGCGCCTCCACCACATCCACACCCTCCACATGCCCCGCCACATCATCCGACCCACCCATCCAGCCCCTCACCCTCTCCAACCCCTCAACAATCTCATCAATAAAATCCTGATTCTCCCCCAATCCCCTGGTAGCCGCCTCCTCCACCAACCCCATAACGTGCTCCACCCTCTCCCTCTTCTCCCCCGCTGCGCGCACCCCCGCCTCTTTCTCCCTGCGCTCAAACCCCCTTTCAACCTCCTTCATCCTCGCGATCTCCCCCCTCGCATACAGCGCCTGCAACTCCGTCCGCTTCGCCCTTCTCTCCCTTTCCACGCCCGCCTGCACGAGCCGCTCATACCGTTCTTCGATCCGGCGATGCAGCGCAAGAAGCTCACTCAACACAGCCAGGAGCCCCAACTCCCCGCCCTCCCCACCCCGCTCGCCCTCAAGCGGCCACACACCCCGCTTCCCCGCCACAGCACCATGCAGCAACTCCACCGCCTCCTCCTCTGCCCGCCCCAGCGCGTCAATCTCCCTCCCCAGCCGCTCACAGACAGGCCCATAAACCTCATCCACATACTCCCTCATCTCCTCCCTCTCCTCCTCCTCCTTCCGCTCCGTCTCCTGCTCCCTCAACTCTTCCTCCAACACCCCGAGATCAGCGTAGTTGATCTCGTTGGCGTTGAAGAGGTCGTCATGCAGCGCCTCGGCGTCGGACTGGCGCTGGCGCCGCGCAGTCTCGAGGCGCTGGCGGGTTGCGGCGGCGCGGGAGGTGAAGGTGGTGGAGAGGGTGGTGAGCCAGGTGTAGTCGGAAGGGAGGGAGGCGGTGAGGGTAGTGAGGGCGGTGAGGTGGGGGTGGGGGGTGCTGGTGGGGGGGAGGGGGGTGGGTGGGAGGAGGGACTGGAGGGACTGGAGAGGGTTGGGGTGGGGAGGAGGGGCTTCGGGGAAGGTGGGTGGGGGTGGTGATTTGGGTTTTGGGTGGTTGGGGTGGTCGAGGAGAGGCTCTTCGTGCCCGTGCGTAGCCGAGCCAGGGAGTGTAGGTGTTGCTGTTGACGTGCTGGCAAGGCCTTGCCCAGTCGTTGTGACAGAGTCGCGATGCCCGTTGGGCGAGTACGGTTTGTATGGCGGTTGCTCAACCTTCTCATCGCCGGACGAGCTCGCAGGTGTGAGGATGGCGGAGTGTGTTGACCGCTCACTTCCACTGGCCGTAACGCTGTGCCTGTATGGTTTGTACGCTGCCGTCGAGGGGCTTTCCACTGGGATGGGAGCATCCTCCGGGTTTGGCTTCGGTCGTTGCGCAGACTCTATACCTAGCCCGTCCGCTGGAATGGGTCTTGCAATTTTAGTGTCTTGCGGTCTCGACATTACGCGCGAGAGAATCGGTCTTCCACCTGGACTGTATTCCTCTTCATCCACTTGAGTGGTCTCAACGTACGGTTGTGAGGGTACCGGAGAAGCTAATTTCGGCCTTTGTGTTGAAGCAGGTGTATTCGGTTTGATCTCTCCGGATGAATCATCTTCTTCAGCCGCAATTATCATGCCCTCTTCTGAAGCGCGGTGCTTGTCTGAAGGGCCAGAGAGGCCAGCAATACGGATTCCTCGGATGGTCAGTTCTTCGGCGACAAACTCCTTGAAGATTTTGCTCTTCTCGTCGACAGTGCTAGCATCTGACTCTCGATGTAGCATCTCTGCAAACCGCTTTAGAGACGCTGCATACCATGGATCAAGGCCCGCAGCTACGTCAAGGCTTTGCGATGGGTGCTTTGGCTCCTGAGCGGATGAGTTCAGCGCAATCGCCGCTGCGTGTTCGTCGGTATGATCGGCTGGTGGGGCCCAAGTTCCATCTTCAATAACAAAGCCCGGGTCAGGCACACCTGGCGCATCTTTAAGTTTAGATCCCACTTCCTCTTCAGCCAATCGTCCTTTCACGCTCCCTGGAACAGCTGCTTCGTTTCTTGGCATCCATCCCCCATCATCGACTACAAAGCTGTTCGAGATCTGCGGAGGAGGTGTCTTGTTGGACTTCTCCATCTTGCCTGGGATAGTCGGCGCAGGTTCGCTTGGAATTGCTTGAGTGACATGTGAACCCTCTGCTGCCGCCCAGTCCCCGTAGTACACTGCGGCACCACCCGCAGCGTGAAGCGAGACGACATCCGAATGCTCCGGGGCTTCTGGAACCACGGAAGGCAGTTGTGCGTGCTGTGTCTCTCGCCCGGCGGAAACATCGCTTGACGGCATCCAACCAGCGTCGTCCACGATGATGGCGTTCGCCGGTGGTGGTGAGTCCACCTTCCGTTCAGTCGTAGCCATCTTTGGGCCTGTGGTGTAGATAGGAGATGGCTGGATGCCATGAGACTGTTGTTGGTATGGCTGCTCTAGAAGCCACCGCTGTCGAGGTGTGTTCTCCAGCTGCTCGCGATCCGACAAATTAGGTCTGCGCATAACACCGGTGTTTTGACTATCCAGGAGGCCATCATGTTCCGATACGGTACCAGCATTGTACTGATGCGGCGCATTCGTTCTTGATACAGAAGGTGAGCGAGGGGAGTCACGGCCATAAACCTCATTCAAATCAATATTGGACACCGGCCGCCGAATGTTGAGCGGTGCAGGAGCCGAAGGGGTCGGCCAGTCTGCTTCCGAAGGCAAGCTGACCGCGGATGACTCGCTTCTGTGTCTTGAGACTGTTGGGGGTGATGGATGCGTCGGAAGTTCAACAATAGCGGACTGCTGCGGTGAGGCAGGCCCTGTACCCGTTCCACCTTTCCGACCAAATTCAGCTGTGTCGTCAATTTCCTCACCATTCGAAGGTCCAAAATGTTCCCAATCTGACGGTCCACCCAGGCCTAAGGCTGATGCGCCAGTTGTGCCACCAGGAATCGTCGGCGTCACGGCTTGCACCTGACTGGCAGGCGTACTGATAGACTGAGCATAAGGTTCAAAGGCCTTCTGTGCAGCAGGGGTGGATCCTGCACGGTGAAACCCCTGTCGTCTCTGTTGATCCTCGACTGCTTGACTGAAGCTGATGCTCTGTCTATGCTGTATAGGCGATACTGGACCATCTGATACAGATGACATGGTTTCGTAGTTGTGCAAGTACTGCCCAGCGTAGCCGGCTTGACTACCAGATAGCTGCCCTGGAAGAGGTGTAGGCGCCTGAATTGGTTGCTCAGGGTAATGGGAGTACTGTGGGCCTACTGCACCACGATACTCACCCATTAACGGATGCTGAGGTGGCCACTCTTGTTGCGCAGCTTCCAAAGGGCGGCTAGTGTAGCTGTATGCGTTAGGTCCGTTGGCCTGAAGACGTGCTTCTTGCGCAGCATAAGAAGCCTGGTCCTGCGAAGGCTCCACGTTCCATGTACCAATGATTGGCTGTGTAGGATATTGCAGTGTGTCACTCTGAGTCTGTTGAGTTAGAATAGCGTTGGATGTTGTCTGGCTGGTGGGTTGCCACTGGCCGGTTTGGTTGGCGTAGATGGAATATTGAGGCTGCTGTACAATCTGTGCGGGTACATGATGTGTTGTAAAAGATGGCGGATGAGAGTCCGTCATGGGCGGCATTTGCATTCCTTGGTTAGGTACGTCGTGCTGAGAGTATTGCTGATGTTGCGCTAAGGAGCCTGCATAAGGCAAAGTTCCATCCTCGGGCGCGCCAGCTGAACTGTTTCCATAGCCGTCGCCGTACACTGGCTGGCTATATCGAGAATTCTGATTCTGTCCCAGTTGCGGTAGTTGCTGCTGCACATTGAGTTTTGCAGGCCTCACAGGTAGCGGAGGTCCATAGTCGCTAGAATGTTGTGCGCCAGCGCCCGGTGCATACGCTGCGCTCAGTCGAGGCGGCATTGAGGGATGAACGTAATTTGTGTCTCCCCCGTTTGGATCAACAGTAGATGATGGCACCCTACCATGTGCCTCATACGGCGCGCCGTGTGCCTGGTACGGCGGGGGTGGTACAGGATAGTCATAGGCAGGATATTGAGTGCTTTGCCCATTATAGTTCTCATAATGACCCGAGTTATCGTGACCTGCGACACTGGTTTGAGGCTCGTATCGATGGCTTGTGGGACGCGACGAGTATGGCGCTTGTTGTGGCCAACCATGCTGGGTTTGCTCCACTCGTGCTTGATACGTTTGAGAAAGTGAAGGCACAGGTGCGTGAGTGGCCGTGAGATCATGCGGTAAATCATATGTATGCGGTGGATAGGAAATTCTACCGCTCTGTTCCAGTGTGAGTGGCTGTTGTGATAATCCAGTCAGCCCAGACAGTGACCATACTTTTGCGCTTGATATATCTCACATCTTTCGGCGGCGGAGGCGGAGGCACCGCTTGCGAGGATGCACCGGGCATCATGCCATACACATTTGGGTTGTATGTTTGAGCAGCGCTCGGGGTAAACCGCGGTGGCAGAGGGGGAGGGACTGGGCTCCATGATTGCGGCGGCGGCTGGGGATCTTGGGGAGCCGCCCATTGTGGGCTTTCATGCGCCGAAGAAAAGGGCGTCGATGGCACATGTGATGCTTGGCCGGACGCATATCCTGTAGAGCCTACTCCTTCATATCAAGTCAATCTACGAGCAATATTCTGCATGTGTATGGGACATACCGTATGCGGATTGCTGCGCTCCGTAGACCGGCACACCACTGGCTGGACCATGACCCTGCCCTGTATTGGGATAAATTGGCCGCATTGTGCTTATAGTGGTTCAAAGTTGCTGCTTTACATGATACTGTACCGGTAGTGATGGGGCCGTGGTTATGCCACTATGTCGACATGGTCAACGATCAATTGGAGGCGCAAGGAGATACTCGCAATATGTACACAAGAAATGTTTTGACGCGGAACTAGTATAAGAAGTATCGTACAGATGCACGCAGAGGCAAGAGAGAAAGACAGTGATTCGAATGCGCGCGAGGCTGAGAGTGGTATCCAATGCCAAGCGGGCGTTCCGCACTGCAAGTTCGGATATTTATGGAAAACGGAGGCGTTTGGGCTTAAGCCACACAGTACACCTAGAGCAGGTGATAAAGACAACAAACTATGGAGATGCATCCAGGGAGGTTGTATTCGGTATGTCTAAGTTGCCAATGCGCGATGTGGTTGATAGCCCAGTTACAACTTGAGGAGAGACATCACCGATGTACCATCCAATCAGCGTTCACCACTGCTGTGCACAGACCGCGCCGACGCCGTTTCGCTGCTTTCCAGCTCTCCATCGTTGCAAGCCGCGCAATTGAACACGCTCATACTGTATGGCTCGCGCAGCTATTCAGTCTGGTACTGGCTACAGCTCTCTACTTGCGTAGTATTGCAACACAGCATGGCATTCAAGTGGGAGGACTTGAAGGCGGAGATAGAACGTCAGGAAAAGCGGAAAACAGAACGCCGGGACAAGCAGAGAGCAAAGCGTCAGACTCAGCAGAACGTCCAACAGCATACCGATTCAGAGGATGACGAACGTCTAGACGCCAAGGACGAAGAGCTGCCAGAGGACGAGGAGCAACGCATGCTAGAACAGATTCGACGAGATCTCGCGAAAGCCCGGGCGCTTCAAGAGGAGGCCAGCAATATGTTCGCAGAAACAAGGGCAGATTGGAACAGCGTGTCAGATCCTGAGCAGTTCGAGAGCACTCACAAAAGATTCTCCGCAGTCATGGACAAGTCCGAAGCGGCCATGAAGCTGAAGCAATCGATCGTTGCGCGACAGGTTGCATACCATAAAAAGAAGAGGTCACAGAACCTCTCCGTGCTGCGGGAACTTCTTCGAGCGCCACCAGAAGCTGGCTCGTTGCGGATTAGTTCTCAGATGGTCGGCCGTTTCGCACGTGGGGAGCTGATGTTTGCTCGTTGGAGGATGCGTTACGCCATTACAGAGACGCTCGCCAATCGCACTCTTCGAACGCTTGTAGTTATGCTACGATGGGCAGACCGCATGAGACCCAGGTAGTCTGCTATAACAGACATGGAGCATACTCTCTTTCATCTGAGAGCGTAAGTTACTTCCCGCAAGTTACGCGAACATTGTGCAGAGGGTCTGACCACCGGACTCACTACATGTTGAACAGTGTTGCAGCCTCTACAATGCGAGACAGAAGAACTCCAGTCTTTGGCCATCTAGCTGTAGGCTACCTGGAGTCGGTGTCGGCATCAATGCTAAGTCCATGGCGTCCGTTTCTTCACTTTCACGCGTTCATCAGTTCCGAAGTCATCCTAGAAGCATATGCCGCAGACGCTCAGACTCAGGACAACAACGGCAATTCATCGATCCCAGAATTCCCCCAGTGGTCCGGCATCATGTGCTTATTGGGTAAGGAAAACACCACCACGCTCAGCACGATGTGGTAGGAAGGATGTGACTCCTCTGACCTCGTAAGTGGACGAGTACAACTGCATTTACACTGCTCACACGAAGGCAGCAAGCGAAAGAGCCAAGCGAGGTACAAGGACTCATTCTGTATTTGAGTCCATCTCTACATCTGAATTTCGGCTACTTCTCTAGGCACGCGTTCAACGACAAACCTTTTCGGGGTATTTGTTTCTGGTGTCGAATGTCTATGGACAAAAAGTATCGCTTTAATTGATTGGAATCCCAGGAGGTCTCATCTCACTGTACTTGGAGGCCTCTTCAGCTGCTGAGAGTTATACCGTATCTGATGTCCTACGAGTTCACAGTGCAGATCAAAGTAGGATTTAGGCGATTTCATCAGATACGACTGGAGGTCCAAAATGTCTATATCTAGCAATTCTCCACACGTTCTTTATCCTGCTTGATTTGCTGCAGGTTGAGAGCGATGGCAAGGGGAAGATAAGAATGGCCTCAGACAGGATAATGTGGCTGGCGGAAGCGTAGAAAGATACCTCAGAATTATCTCGTTGGGACCTCTCCTGCTGGGCTCCATGAACAGGAGACCCGATCGCTTCTCTAACGCTACGGACATGTGAACCTAGTCTCCATGCGCGACTGCCAACTTCCCACCGGCTGCTTCGTTCACCACTGTACGTGGTAGTGGCGAGCAACCCAAGACCGCGAGTGGCGCGGAGCGGCTGCTCTGAAAGCAGTGCGCTGCCTTGCGTTCCCGCGACCGACGGGCGACTAAGGATGCTGGTGCAGCCGGTCTCCGGCATTCATCCACGTAGCCGCGGGTTCATTGCTGCCACCAAAGTCGCTTGGACGCTCAACACAACAAGCTCTCCAGGACTGGTGTCTTGTTGAAGCACTGAAGCCTGGCGCGAGGATTCTCTCGCGTGTTGCAGGCCGTTATGCTCATGAGATTGGAGTGATTATCTCGAGGTGCCAGAGGAGTTCAGTCAGGCTTTGCTTGGAAGTTCGGAAGCCTTGCAGGAATAAAGTCCTCGGAAGGCGTCTCCTCGGAAGATGACTGCACTAAATTGGTATGCGCGTCGCCTTGTGTTTCGGGCTGTTGTTCGAAAGGAGGGAATGGTATCGTTTCAATAGGCTGATCTGCTGCGGGAGATAAAGGCACACTTCTCTCTGACATTGGAGTTGTAGGCGGAGATGTCAGTGCAGGTGTCTCGGGTTTGCTTTCGACGGAAGGTGACTAATGGCGGAAGTTAGTACGCACATCCACCGAGTGACTTCTGATACACACCGGAGGAGCTTCTGTGTTTAAGCCGCGTTCCAAAGCCAGCCTTCTCGCAGCATCTCTCTTCTTTCTAACTCCCTCTTCCTCCTCTTCCCGTATCCGCTCCTCTTCCAGTCTCAGATCAGACATCGTAGGAACACCCTCCGTTCCCGACGCCGTACGTCTGCTCTGCGGCGTCGCAGACCCTCTCCCCGAGCCACCCGTACTCTTCGACGATACTGTGCGAGTGCTCACCCGTGACCCCGACGGCCTCGTCCCCGATCTCGTCCTGCCACTACTATTCTCATCACTCGTATTCCTCCGTTCCAACGCGACCGCAAACTCATCATCCAACACCACCGCATCGTCCAGCTCATCCTCGCTCCCCAAAATATCCCCACGCGAACTAAACGAATCCGTCGTATGCCCCGACGCATTCGTCTGCCTCCTACTCCTCACCTTCCTCATCCCCCTCTCCCCCTCCCCCTCACTCTCCTCAACCAACGGCTCCCCTTCCTCCACATCCATCCTACTCCTCCTCGCCGCCCCCGGATGCTCCTGCAAATCCGCCGCACTCGGCTGATACCTCAGCCCCCTCCCCCCCCACCACGGCAATCTCCCCAAGAACCCAAAAACCTCGCTCTTCGGCACAACCGTTGGATCCACGCCGCCATCCAGCGGCGGCCCCTGGCTCTTCCTCCGCCCCTCCCGGCGCGTCCCGTAGCTCATCGCGCGCTGCCGACCGGGGGCCTGGGTGTTACCGACATGCCCGCCCGTCCCCGCGAGCAGCCGGTCCAGCTCATCCGTGCCGCCCCATCCCAACAACCCATCCCCCCCATCGTCGTCGTCCCAGTCGTCGTAAAAGTCAAAACTCAGCTCTGCCCTGCCGCGCGAGCGGGCGCGGTGCCGGGCGCGGCGGCGCTCGTCGCGGTTGGGGAAGCATGGCGCTGTGCACGCGGCTACGCAACTGCCGAGGGAGGAAAAGCAGGGATTGATGTACTTCTGGCCGAAGGTGAAGAGGTTGGCTTGCGCGGACTCATTGGCGGATTCGAGGTTGTGAGAGAGTTGGTTGAGGGTGCGGCGGATGCGGGGGTCGTTGCGGCGGTGGTACATGATGAGTGATGGGTGGCTGTTAGCGGTTTGGTAGTTGTGGGTGAGCGCCGGGCGCAATGCGCGGACGGCGCATGGGATATGGTGGTGGAGATGGGTGTTGCGATTGATGACGGAGGAAAGGGCAAGAGTGCCAAGGCCGCTCGACGGAAGCACCCGCAGATGGTGGTTTATCAGATGTCACGCATGTCGAAATTCATTCACCAAAGGTAAGTTACCGTAAGCGCTAATCCAGTTGTTTGCTTGTTCCAGCTCTTCGAAAAGTGCTTCTCCAGCTGTGACAGACAACCATAAGCTCTCACATGTCGGTTTTGGTTGTCGAGTTACTCATTCCAATCCCAATATGAAATACATCCGCTTTCTCAAGCCTCCCAAAACGGACGAAAAGTTGAAATCAATCCAAGCTCTCATCACCATCACTTCAGACCTGGGGGAGGAATTCTTTGCAGACGATGTCTCACTCACTGCCACTGTGTTCTCAGATAATGTGGCTGGCAAACCCTGCCTCCAAAAGAACTTCAAATGGACTGTAGGCATGCGTTCTCTGCCCGTCACACTCAATTTAGGAGCCAAAGGCGTGAACTGGCCTGTCAGATTGCACGTTGGTCCCAGCAAGCGACCACCCCAAAACTCTCCGCTTGTGCTCGAAGCATATGCAGATGCGTTCGGAACGAAAGAGCCGGTTGATCTTCCTTTAGTAATATCTGCGTGGAGCGATTCCATCGACTCCTCAGCGGGAAAGCATGAGGCTGACAAGGTTGTCATGAGGCGCTTCAAGACCTTGGACAACTTCGGTTTATGTTGTTGGGAGGAGGCGGGCATGACAAGCCTTGCCCGTCATATATGGTAAGTGCATCCACGTTGGCATACGGCCAGGCTGACAACCACAGGGATGCTGGCGTTGCACTCTCGGCGTATCTCGATCGTATGATCAATCTCCGGACGGATGGCCTACTGATGTTGAGGGAGGTTCTTAATGCAGTACCATCCAAGACACTGCATGTGCTTGAGCTCGGCAGCAGCTGTGGAATCGTGGGGATCACATTAGCACAGGCTCGTCCAGGCTGCGACGTCCTACTAACCGATTTGCTGGACGCGGCGGAAGTTGCCCAGAGAAATATTGCGGTGGCTCACCCGGGCATAGACTCAAAATTGAACTTTGAGGTCCTGGATTGGGAGCAGCCGTTACCGCAGTCTGTTCAAAGCAAGACGCTCGATCTGGTGTTAGTCGCCGACTGCACGTACAATTCAGACACCATCCCGGCACTTGTCCGGACACTCTCCGCTCTGCTTGACAGATCACCCAGAGCGATCATTGTTCTGGCAACCAAAGTCCGACATTCAAGCGAGGCGGTCTTCTTCGACCAGATGGCCGAAGCGGGTCTGGCCATTGGCGAACAGATCAGCTTGCCTTTACCGGGAGAGGGATGGCGGGCAGACGACCCAGAGTATGCGGATGTGTATGTCTTCCATCGTAAGGACAGACCTGCTGGCGCAGCCCCTCCGTGAGGCAGAGATCTGGGATAGCTTCGTTGGACTTGAAAGGCATTGAAGCGACCATGAATCCCATGGCATGCAGAGCCGCAATACTGCCAGCTTCATCTGTTTCAGCAACAAAGGCGCTACAGACAAGAGTCGGCAACCATGCCAGTGGAGTTGCTATGGACTACTTCTTATACCGGCAAAACCAATTGAGAGGGGTGAACTTAGGATAAACGTCGGCGAACCCTACTGGGTCATGCGTGTGAACGGGGAAAGCTGGGACTGAGGAGAGGACCCAGATGGAAATGGCAGATGGACAGAATGTCATAGGGGAGAGTGATAACATCAACAGGAAATTAGTTACAGCGACTGAAGAATGGACAGACCCAGAAGCCGCTAATAGCGTTCTTAAGAAACAACAAGAGCTAAATATCCAGCTAGAACTCCATTAGGAAAGAAGTGAATTCGTTGAAGCAAAACCCTCCCTACCAAAGCCCATTGGGTATCCGCTTTCAGCTACATCATTGTATATGTGGGAAGAACACAAGAAGGTATACTCAGCTCTGACAGCAACAACCTTCCACGAGCGCACCAGTCGTATCTCAGGTCATCCGTCAAGACTCCTCTATCCCCTCTTGCAAGGAACGAGACCCCAGTGGCAAGCGAGTCACCGTACGACGGGACGAACTCGGTTCCTCCAGATGCGTCCCCATGATGTCTTCACCTAGCTCCTCACTCACGGTCCCGCTTGCATGCGCATCACTCTTACCACCCTCCTCTTCCGTCTCACTATCCCCCACAGCCTCCGCCTCCGCAGCCTCCGCATCAATCGCCGTCATACGGACCACAAACTCCCTCTGCAACTCCCTCAGCCACGCCTTCAGAACCTCTCCCTCCATAGCCCCGCTCTGCGCCTGTACAAGATGCTCCTTGAGATTAAGCACGAGCTTCCTGCGCCGCTCATGTATCACCGCCGCCGACGTCTTCCTCCTCCGCCTAACCTGATGCTCCAGCCTCCCCGCCACCACCTCCGCACACCCCAGCACCTCCCTCGGCAGCGGCACGACCTTCGCGAGCTTCAACCCATAATGCTCCTCCCTCACCGCGCCCTCCGCGATCTTATACAGCATGGTCATCGTATCGCCCCTCCCCATATCAACCGCGAGATGCAAGTTAATCACCCCGTTCCGCTCCGCCATAATCTCCGCCAGCTCCCGGAAATGCGTGACAAACCACACGAGCGCGCGGCTCTCCACCAGCGCCTCCGCGATCGCCAGCGCAATCGCCAACCCATCCCGCGTGCTCGTGCCGCGGCCCAGCTCGTCCACAATCGCCATGCTGCGCCTGTCGATGTTCCGCAGGATGAACGCCGTCTCGCGCATCTCGGCCGCGAAGCTGGAGACGTTGGCCTCGATGCTGTCGTCCGTCGAGACGCGGGCGAACAGCTGGGTGAGCACGGGGAAGGAGGCGTATTGGGCCGGGACGAAGCTGCCGATCTGGGCCATGACGGCCATCAGCGCGACAGAGCGGATGTAGGTGCTCTTGCCGCTCATGTTGCAGCCGGTGACGAGCTGGAACCGGGTCTGCTGGGTGGCGTAGACGTCATTGGGGATGAATTTGGTGGTGGCCTGGGCTTTCTCGCGGATGGGGTGGCGGCCGGATTTTAGGGCGAGGGTGTCGGTGAGGTGGGGGCGGACATAGTCGTGCGTGGTGACGAGGTGGGCGAAGGAGGAGAGCATGTCGAGCATGGCGATGCCTTCGCACATTTTGAAGAGGGTTGACATGTGGGTGCGGACGGATTCGATGAGGTCTTGGGTTGCTTTGTCGCCTGTGACTAGTTAGATGGATCTTTTGGTCGAATTGTGGGAGCTCACTCATGAGCAGGACTTCCATGTGCGAGTCGCCAATCTATATCACAGTTAACCTGCACCAATTCAAGCGATGAGACGCTGGACTTGCCTTCTGATTGCTCTTCATCAAGTCCAATGTTTGGCACTCAATCTTGTCCTTCTTTCGAAACACATTGGTGAAGACTGGCGGAAGAGGACGATCCTCGAGATCCGGGACGTTCAGACGAATGTAGAATTGACGAACGTTATCAAACTTCATGTCCAGTGGAAGCTCGTGCGTCTGGCTAAGTTCCGTAACGTGCTGATAGGCATCCTCGGTAGCTTCTCTGTACGTCGTTCGCGCGACGTCCAGTAGACCGTTGACGCCAGCCTGTTGATGAGTGTCAATATTTCTATATTTATTGCAGGCCGATATGAGGTGCCAGACCTTGACAGCATAGGTACGCTGGTTCCTCAAGTCCAGTGGCTGACTGGCATACGTCACATCCTCATTGACCACGCCGTCGATGAGGTCCCGTACAGGATCGACATTGCTAGGAGCGCACAGCTTGCGTTCAAGTCAGATACGGACACAACCAAAGACACCAGCTTTACTGACTTCGCGGATCTGGTTCAGTATAGCGCTTCTTGCACCAGCCAAGGCCTCGTAGATTGGCTTGACTGAGTTCACAAACTGCTTCAGCATGATGACCTGGTTGATGGCCTGTTCGGTGTGCTGGACGGAAGGTTTAGTGGGGATAACGATTAACTGTGATTCGTCAGTCGTACCCTGGTTGTAGGATGGCATGACATACAGCAGTCAGAGTTCTATCGACGTCCAAGAAAGCCTTGAGAGCTATCACAAATGTTAGCGAGTAGGTGTGAAAGACTCCACGATCACAAGCCTTGTCTCGTAGCAAAGAACATCTCCTCTTTAGTGGTCAGCTCTTCCAAAGCGTTATATCGGATGTTAAGCGTATCTGGATCTGTGAGAGGCTGAAGAATGTTACTCCTCAACAGCCTTGATCCCATTGGAGTCAGTGTCTCATTGAGGAGACCAAACAGACAATCTCTGGACTTGGGATTTTGCAGGTTCTGAATCAGTTCAAGGGCGTGGATTGTGGACAGATCGATCATCATGGAGCCTTCGGAAGGTTCATATTTGATTCTGAGAGAATGAAAAGGAAACGTAATAGCTAGATCAAGCTCGACGTATTTGAACACCTAGAAAAGTTGAGATGTCAAGCGAAGGAGCACACTCTGCTAATACTTACAGCTGCGATGCAACACACCGCGAAGTAGTTTCCTCCAATGGAGATCTTGATAGCTTCGACATCTTCAGCAAAGGCAAGCTGCTGGATATACTCCAAGCCAGTAGTCTCAGCCCAGTACCTGCGATCAAGAAGAATAACACTGCTGTCAAGCGCCTCAAGATTCTCCTCGATGATCGAAAATAGCTTCGACTTGGGGTTAGCAGCAGTGATCATGACAAGAATCTCAGACGGCCCATAGACTCTGAGCTTGTGGATTGTTCGGACGTAGGTCTGGCTGTCACTGATCTGGCACAGCACAGCTTCTCCAGTATCGAGATTGAGAAAAGCCAGGCCGACTGTCGGCGAGATGCCTCGCGACTCGCTCACAGCACAGATGACCAGTTGAGCTTCAACTCTGGCAATGGTGGACGCGCCGGTTCGTGGCCGCGCTGTGCTGGGTCTTCCATTGCTTCTACGGCCTGTGCGTGGCCGGGAAGTAGTCGTAGTGTACTCTTGATACGAGTACGATGGATACGACGTGCTGGCAGACGTGAACGACGTTGATGGACGCCTTTTAGTTGCCATGTCTACGTCCTGTGGTGGATGTTCACTGAAAGCCGCGTCGATGCGCGTCGTGAGAGTGGTAGGGCTGTAGGGCTGAGAGGGCATGTGGTCCAAGCTCAAAATTTTGTATCTCACTGCGACTTTCACAAAGCTGATATCGCCTGCTATTCACTCCACCACCGTCTTCTGGGAGCAATCCCACACAGTACCCTCCCCAAAATGGCCACCGTCCTCCCACCCCCAAGCAAGCGCCAGAAAACCGCCGCCGCCCTGAAAACCCGCGAGCAGCAAGACATCGACACCACCCCCCCCGATGGCAACGTGCGCATCCGCTTCTCAGACCGCGCGACCGGCGAAGCAATCGGTCCGCCCGTGTACATCCCGCTCGCGCACGCCTCGGTCAAGAACCTGCAGCAACTGGTCAACTCGCTGAAAGGCCACGACGAGGACGACCGGCTGCCGTACCAGTTCTTCCACGGCGACCAGGCGCTCGGCGACGCCGCAGATGTATACAGCAGCATCATCCAAAAGGGCGCCGCAGAGACGACCACCGCAGAGGAGATACTAGACCTGCAAGTCGCGCCCCAAGCCGTCTTCCGCGTGCGCGCGGTCTCCCAATGCAGCGCCGCCATCGCCGGGCACGGCGCGCCCATCCTGACCGCCGCATTCTCTCCCAGCTCGTCCACCAGATTCGCTAGCGGTGGCGGCGACAACACCGCTCGCCTCTGGGACTGCGAGACCGGCACCCCGCTCGCGACGCTGAAGGGGCATACGAGCTGGGTGCTAGCGATCAGCTACGCGCCCGACGACAGCGTGATCGCGACGGGCAGCATGGATAACACTGTAAGGCTGTGGGATCCCCAGACCGGCGCGCCGCTTGGGGGCCCGCTGAAGGGGCACACGAAATGGGTGACGGCGCTGGCGTGGCAGCCGTTCCACCTGCAGGCCCCGGGGCGCCCCTTACTCGCGTCCAGCAGCAAGGACGCCACGGTGCGGGTGTGGGACGCCGTGAGTCGGCGCGCGGAGATCGTGCTGAGCGGGCACAAGGGTAGCGTGAGCTGTGTCAGATGGGGCGGCACGGGGCTTATATATACCAGCTCGCACGACAAGACGGTCAAGGTGTGGAATAGTGGGGATGGGACGCTGCGCGCCACACTGAGCGCGCACGCGCACTGGGTGAACCATTTGGCGTTGAGCACGGACTTTGTGCTGAGGACGGGGTACTTCGACCATGAGCGCGTGGCGGGGAAGCAGCAGTACGCCAGCCTCAGCGACGAGGAGAAGCGGCAGCGCGCGCAACAGCGCTTCGACAAAGCCGCCACGATAAACGGACAGATTGTGGAGAGACTGGTCAGCGCCTCCGACGACCTGACCATCCACCTCTGGCACCCCTCCGCCAGCAGCAAACCCCTCGCGCGCCTCGTCGGCCACCAGAAACAAGTCAACCACGTGACCTTCTCGCCCAACGGCCTCTTCGTCGCGTCCGCGGGCTTTGACAACCACGTCAAACTATGGAGCGCCGTGGACGGCAAGTTCATCACCACGCTGCGGGGCCACGTGGGGCCCGTGTACCAGTGCTGCTTCTCGGCGGATTCGAGGTTGTTGGTTAGTGCGAGTAAGGACACGACGTTGAAGGTGTGGGATGTGCGGACGGGGAAACTCAAGGAGGATTTGCCGGGGCATAAGGATGAGGTTTATGCGGTTGATTGGAGTCCGGATGGGGAGAGGGTGGGGAGTGGGGGGAAGGATAAGCAGGTTAGGATTTGGAGAGGTTAGATGTGCAATGTTGCTTGTTGATGGGGGATGGCGTTTGGGGGGCGTTTAGGGTAGATGGGCCGGGGAGACAGCCTTATGGCATTGCTACAGTTTAGACGGATGGGTGGGTGATAGGGAAAAGTGCATTGCTGGCGGCGTTTGATACCCTGGAGTCCTTGCTGGGTAGATGGGACACTGTGTGTAACATCATCTTCCGAACCCAAGACGGGGTGAATATTTGGTGTATCACGTTCAATCTTCTCATCATGGTTTTGTAGTGTATTTGAAGCCCATAGAAACTCCCCGTCTCATTATTAAACAACTACATGCTAGTGACTAGGCAACCCTAGCACGAGATCTCTATTTCAACGCCAAAGCCCATCACAAGCGGGCATCACTTTTCAACACAGAAGCCACCTCGACCGCTAAAGTTCGCTCAGATCATGCCTCTCCGCTCCCATCCCAATCATCTAGCCCACATCCCCTCAAAGTCCCAACAGCGCAGTAGCGCCAGCCTCACTGCTTACATACAGCACATCATGCTTGTCGCTAAAGCCATTGAACCTCGTCGCCGAGCACTTCGTATACGCCCCCATATCCTCGAAGTACAACCAATCGCCCACATCCAGCGTCTCCGGGAACGTGCAGCGCTGCGTGATGCAATCGATGCCATCACACGTCGGGCCCCAGATCGAGTACTCCGTAGCCACGCCCGCATCATAGTCGCCCTCGATCTCGCCGTGCAGAAAGCGGGCGCCGCACTTCAGAATGCGCGGTACGGGGTGTTGGTGGTCGAACATAATACTGCTGAAGTTGCCGTAGACGCCGTCGTTCAGGTACAGCATGTACGACGTGGTGTTCAGCTCCGGGTCCCTGACGGTGCGGCGCGCGATGACGTTGCAGGCGATGGTGAAGGCGGAGGAGACGTAGTACCGCCCGGGCTCGCCGATGATGCGAATGTGCGGCGGGAAGTAGCTGTCCAGGGCGGTGGAGAGGACGGCGGCCATGGCTTCGAAGGTCTCGCCGACGAAGCCGCCGCCGACGTCGAGGGTCTTCAGGGTGTAGCCGACGGAGGCGGCTTGGTCGAAGACGAAGCGCGCGTCTTGCACGGCTCTGAGGAAGGCCCTGGGGTCGGAGGCGCCGGAGCCGACGTGGAAGGCGACGCCGACGACGTTGAGATCCAGCTCCTTGGCCAACTTGAGCAGCTCCTCGGTTGAATCGAGGGAGGCACCGAACTTGAGGCTCAGTCGACACAGGCTGGCTGAGTCGTCGGTCAAGATGCGAAGGAACAGCTCTGCGTCTGGGAAGAGCTCCTTGATCTTGTACAGTTCGTCCGTGTTGTCAAATGTCATCTGCTTGACCTTCTGCTGTGCAGCGTATCGGATGTACGACCTTGTCTTGCAGGGCTGAGCGTAGATGATACGCGATGGGTCCACCCCCATTGCTAAGACTTGCTCGATCTCGGCCTTTGAGGCGCAGTCGAAGCCCGTTCCGAGCTCTGCCAGGAGACGGAGGACCTGGGGGTCTGGGTTGCACTTAACAGCTGGAAACTCGTCAGTTGGCTATGTTTGTCAGATGTACGCGCAAGACTCACCATAGTGTGGCTTGACCCTCTTCAGATTAAGCTTCCAGCGGAGATGCTGGCGGTAGACCTCGCCCATATCCGCCACAAAGAAGGCATCCTCCTCACCCGGCTCGCACGCGTCCTGGTCAATGTTTCCTACGCGCTGCTTGAGCGCATCCGCTATCATGTCCCTTGCGTCATTAAAGCCATGACGGTCAACAGCCGTGATAGCCAACTTGTCTTCCACAGGGGCAATAGCCTTCAAAGACAGTTGAGGGTACTCTTCGGTGATTGTGATAGCAGAAGGTGCCATAACCTGAGGATAGCCTCAGTTGTATGATTGTCTAGTTGAAATTCTGAAAACGACACGAAATCCTGTTAGGGAGGCCTGAATGGCTCGAAACCGAGGCTTTGTTGTGGGCGAGGCCTCCTCGAGTCTTCCTCGCCAAGAGGAAGAACCCCAGAGTACGTCCTATGCGGCAGCTGAGGTGGTGGCGGAACTGGGGGTAGCGTTTGGTTTGGACTGAAAAAGAGACGCTCGAGATCTGCCGTGGGCGACAATTCGAATGTGTGTTAAATGAAGGCCAATGAGGCCGTCTGAGTGAGCGAGGGCTGCGAGGGCTCCAGAGAGCTGGACAGCGGTTAGTTGAGGGGTTTGTGAGTGGAGGAAATTTGTCGGGTGAAGGGGCAAGATATATCTGAGGGACACGCAGGGATGGAGTATGGTGAGAATTGCGGCTGAAATAGAAAGCGAGAGAAGTGGTGTTGCTTACTTATTCGTAAATCCCCTCTGAAGTCAGTTTGTGGATGTGTTGGAGCGAATTGGTGGCTGCGCGGGGCGTTGGAGGAGGAATTTTACTTTGGTGTGGCCAGCTGTTGAGCCACCATGCACAGCCGATTCCCGATGCCAACGTCACACCTCATCCGACAGATGAGCAGTCGGCTGTCTTCCATCTAAGGCGGTGAGGCTGTGCCTGGCGTTCCAATGCCCATGACTCGTCGAAGACGCGTTGATCTAGAACCTGTTTCTCTCAAGGTGTGATTTACACTCTCTGACTGTCACCACTGGCTTTATGAGGCTGCTCCACCTGATGGAGTTTTGGTTAAGAACCCACGGTAAGGGCCGTTGAACGGCCAGTAATCCGATCAAGGACGACAGTGGGCTATTCTCTCTACAAGGAAGTATACGACATTGCTTGTAGCGCTCCAATTCTGGCTGGATTATGAACAGGCTGAAGGAGCTCAGAGAATTTAATGGTACATCTCCTAGCCTGTAGCTGTAGCTTCTTCTTGCCTGATCTACACCGACTTCTTCCACAATAAATATGTTGTCACATACTACATCCAAGAGGTCGCTATCGTATGTCCTAATTGCCAGCATCCATCAACAATTCTCTGTCCCTGTCTCGTCAGAGCAATTAAAACCGACTGCCTTCTATTCTTGCACTTTCCGCTCATCACGTCTTGCAATATGGATTTTGTGGCTCCCAAAACAAATGAGCTACACTTTCAACGCGTGCGTAACGCTATGAAAATGCAGCTAATAGCGGCCGAAACATGAATAATCAGCGTCCCGAAGTTTGTCGTTTCAAACCCAGCAATCAAGCCAGCGGATGTGATTATTTCCTTTTCTGAACTATGTGAATGAACTTGCAACTGCAGGTTCAATTTCAGAGCATGCTCTTATTCCAGAGGTCACTACTCACACGATCACGGCTCTTTTACGTACACAAATCAACCAGCTTCGGTATTACCAAAATGGATGGGAGCTGCCTCACAACATTTTGTAGGCGACTCCATCAAGGCCGGCAGACTCGCAGAAAGCCTATGGGGAACATGAACATGACTTGGTCTGTTGCAACATATCTACTTCTGCGACTGTTCGGATGAGACAAACCTTCACTATGCCGATTACGACAGCTGCTTGGCAGATCCGCGCTACACATTCAACCAATCTGAACAGACCAGAAGGCATGGTATCAAAGAGCTTGAAGGCGTTGAACCTCGATCAGCTCCGAATCCACGGCAAGGCGGCTCAAGAAGATAAAGTGCGCCAGCGTACTCGCACAGAGGAACAGGAAAAGATGGAGGTCAGCTTGACATTTGTGAAACAGGAGCGACGACTGGCGTGCCCTCGTCGCAGAGCAATATAGCAACCTCACCTACACAGAAACGCGGTGTCCCACCTGCAACCCTCTATACTGGGCCTGAACCTGCACGGAAGCTGGCACTTCCTCATGACAATGCTTGAAGAGAGTAACACAATCACCATGTCCAAGTTCTGCTCGGCGACTTCAAGTCACATCTCAAGTCAGCCGAAGAGCCGTTGCAGACGAAGCATCCCCTCGAGCAAGACAATGTCAACCTCCAAGCAGAAATGAACGAGCTCAGGATAAACCTCAAAGATTTTCGCGGTGCAAACAGAGATCCTACTTACTAGCATGAAGGGCGCCATGTCTGACCGACCGAGGAATCGATGATGCGGACAGATCCATCGGGAATGTCAACACGCCACCGCCACCACCTACACCACCACCACTATATGCTGTGCTCTGCTGCACTTCACGTAGTTTGGCCCGCCATGCTGAGAGCGACAAATCGCGACAGACGTCCGCTCAGAGTCGGCGGCATAGACACTTGGTATGCTTTTAGATTGATTGCCGCTGATTTCCGACAGTGACACCTAAAGTCGCTAGCAATATCGCTGACTACATATCTTGTCGGCTCGCGCCTCAATCAAGAAGTTGTCGATAAGACCAACGCTATATTGTTCAAACTATCGGCGGAGTCCTCCACGCAAACCGGAACGAATACGCCGCAAGCTGATAGACATCTTGGAGCAAACCGATGGCACGAAATCGCAGGCGGTCGAATTCGCGAAGATTGCCTAGTCAGGTGTGAAGAACATCCTGACTAGGCATATGAAGGCGATCACCTGCGTTGGCTCGCTGTCTTTAGCTTCAAGGTCGACAGGTGCTCTGCATCATCGCTTCACGGTGAAGAGACTCATCATTTCTTTACGCTTGTTAGTGTATTTGCGCTTTCGCTTGATGGAGAGTCTAGCTAGAGGTACGTCGTCGTCCGTAAGATCCTCTTCATCTCGCTCTGCTGTTGCTGGTGCGTCCGGGTCGTTGTCTAGACAAGTTTTCAGCTGTGACAAAAAGGCTGCCCAGCTCAGACCTTGTCCTTCTGACGAGTGTCAATGGCGCATCATCTCTGCTGGTGAATTCGGCAAACTTTTGCAGAAAGTCGGTGATATTCATTTTATTTAAGAAGATACCGATGTGAGTCCAGACTGTCCATTCCTCTGGAAACAACTTGCGGAGTTTTTTATCGCCAACGTTCGAAGTGAAGAAGATGAAGCGGCTGTATTAAGCCTCAACATTTGCAGCGCATTCTTCCTGGTTGTCAGCCAATTGTGCCACAAGACGGAAGATTAGTGATGATTCGACTTGAGAAGTGAGACTAGATACGAGTTAAACGCGGACCTGACCTCAGAGCTCATGTCTGAACGCAGCGGCGGCTGAGCGACGGAGAAACAAGAAGGGGTTATATATCGAAATAGCCAATCCAGCTTGCCAGTGGCTGGATCTAGAGTTCACACATCTGTAGTGCCGCGATGTCGCACCTATATTCGCCGGCGGGTTGGACCAGGAAATAGAACGCCACTAATCAGACATACTCGCTGAAGTGACCCAAGCCAGGGGCATCAGTTACAGGTGCACTGTTCGATACCTAGGGGTACCGCCTCCCTTCTTCTTCTTTATCTTCTTCTTCTTCTTCACTTTTTGGCTTGGTTCTTTGCCCTTTCGTTTCCTTCGCCTTCCCAGGCATCCGCATTAGCCAGACTGACCCCCATGACACCCAGCTTCAGCAAAAGGTTAACTCTATAAGATGTTACTGCAGTATTCTATTGTCTCCTGTACCTTCAGACAAAGTACAAAGTGGATCGCCCTTGTTGGTTTGACGCTCTCGAAGGCTAGGCGGGATCATGTTTCAATTCTTGAACTTCGTTTGCGGGCTCGCCGAATTTGCCTGGGCTTTCAAGCCTCTTCTCCAGCGTGACATGACATGATAGGGAAGCCCCTCGAGGGGGGTACTCTCAAAGAAAACGAAGAAGCTTATGAGATAGGCGCGCGCGCGCGGGTCAGCAAGAACAGGAGCTCCACTAGGGTGCACGAGGTCAGAAGCACCTGGTTAGTCGCGAGTGTCCTCGAGTGTACCCCATCTCACCAAATCACACACACACGCGCTCCGCACAATTCTTCAAGAAACAATCTCCATATCTGACCTACGTACCCTAAAACCTCCTCGTCCTCTCCCCCCTCCAAAACCCCATCACCTCCCCCGTCTCCCCCACCCACTCCCTAACCCCATTAACCAGCGCCTTCGCCATCCCCGCATTCGTCCCGCTCCTGCCCCTTCCTCTCCTCCCCTCCGCCCCCAACCCCCCTGCTGCCCCCGCACCACCACCACCACCATAAGCAACACCAGCGGGCCCCTTCCCCGGACTCACAAAACTGCTGCCCTCCCCCGTCGCGTACTCGCTGCCCATGCTCGGCAGCACGTTCTCCCCTGCGGAGAGGGAGACGAAGAGGGCGAAGGGGACGAGCCAGACGCAGAGGCCGAAATAGGAGGCGATTTCGGTGAAGGAGGGGATGGCGGGGTTGGTGTAGGACGTCGAGGCGTACCGGTAGGAGGGGGGTGGGGGGTGCGAGGGGGGCTGGGAGAAGTGGCGGAACCAGAGGTAGTGGTTTAGGAGGACGAGGACTGGGGGTGTGTGGGTGGCTTGGTCAGCTTCGGGTTTGTTTGTGTGATTAGAGCTGGTCGGGAGGGTGGAGAAGTGGAGGAGGGAAGGAGCAGAGGCGTGGTTTGTACCGCAGGAAAGGATGAACAGCGGGTCTGAC
Organism: Botryosphaeria agaves; assembly: GCA_022813555.1. Lineage (NCBI taxonomy): Eukaryota > Fungi > Ascomycota > Dothideomycetes > Botryosphaeriales > Botryosphaeriaceae > Botryosphaeria > Botryosphaeria agaves. The sequence goes on along the minus strand of JAKLMF010000020.1, from coordinate 9,420 downwards.
AGCTTGACGATCGGAAACCGTCGCAGATTCTGCGCGTATACGACATGCGACACAACGCTCAGCGCGCTGAGGCCCAGCGGGAAGCGGTCGACGAAGCAGAGCAGGATCTGTACGGCGATTACGGCGTAGATCAGGCGCGTGAGGAGTTTCTTGGCGAGGACGGTGTGCTCTTCGACGAGCTCGGAGAGGTAGTATAGGCCGGATGCTGTGGAGGGTGGAGGTTAGCTGTTTGGTGTCGCTGGGGGGAGGAGATGGGGGTGTACCAATTGCTAGAGTAAGGAAGCCGAAACCGAGAATAACGCCTAGGTAGCCTACTAGTGGTAAAACCCACATGTTGAGAGATGATGTGAGAGTTGAGGCTCTTCGGGGAGCAGAGGGATGTAGGCCAGTTGGACAGATCGCGGATCGCCGTCATGGCTCAAACGGTCCGGGCAGATATCGATAAGAGGTGAATAGCAATTTTGGTTCTCCAGAAATTGTTCCAAGGCTCGATTATCTACGCGTATCAAACATACAACTCACGACTTGCACCGTGCTTCGTACTCTCAGAAAAGCTATCGCGCAATCACATTTCATAAGGACTACCTGTGCGAGACATCATACCGCAAAAATGTCGCGCCCCGAAGATACCTTGTTCGTGCCCTCCATCCCCCACCCTACCCTTCACCCTCCAGCTCACGTACCATACCAAAATCCCCAACTAACCCCAACCCAGACCGCCCGACCTCTTCTACAACGACACCGAATCCCGCAAATACACCACCAGCACCCGCATCCAACACATCCAAGCCAGCATGACCCACCGCGCCCTCTCCCTCCTCTCTCTCCCCTCCCCCTCCCTCATCCTCGACATCGGCTGCGGCTCCGGCCTCTCTGGCGAAATCCTCTCCTCCGTCACCCCCGATGAGGGTGGCCCGCACACCTGGATCGGCATGGACATCTCCGCGAGTATGCTGGCCGTCGCCCTAGAAAAAGAGGTCGACGGGGATCTGATGCTCGCGGACGCGGGGCAGGGGGTGCCGTTCCGGGCCGGGACGTTCGATGCGGCGATCAGCATCAGCGCGGTGCAGTGGTTGTGTAATGCGGAGTCGAGTGATGAATCGGCGCAGGGGCGGCTGAGTAGGTTTTTTAACGGGTTGTATGCAAGTTTGAGACGGGGAGGGAGGGCGGTGTGCCAGTTTTATCCGAAGAATGAGGTGCAGAAGAGGATGATCTCCAGCGCGGCGATCAGGGCGGGGTTTGGGGCCGGGTTGTTGGAGGATGATGAGGGGACGAAGAACGCGAAGACTTATCTGGTGTTGACGGTGGGGGGTGGGGAGGTGGGGGGAGATATCACGGGGGTTGTGAGGGGGATGGAGGGGGTGGATGTTGTGGATGGGCGGAGGGGGTTGGATAAGAAGAGGGGGAAGAGGAAGGAAGACGTGAAGGGGAGTAAGCAGTGGATAATGAGGAAGAAGGAACAGATGGAGAGGAAGGGGAAGGTGGTTAAGGCGAGCTCGAAGTATACGGGGAGGAAGAGGAACACGGCGTTTTAGATGTTTGTTTTGGAGATACCTTAGGGAGTGCATGGCTGTGCTTTCAGCGAGGCGTTCGGGGTTTAACGACAGGTCATGGAAGAGCATTATGCATTCGAGCTATATACGGCTACAAATACAAGAATATGGCACATTCTGCGATCCTCAAACTCGAGGCACTCCACTCATCCGGAAGCCTCCATGTGGTCGAGGACGGCCCTAGTGAACTGGTGCGTCGTGGCGTTACCACCCATATCCCGCGTCCGTGATTTGCTATATTTGTGTCAGCGCTGGCAATCTCGAGAGACCAACACAGAAACTCACCCCTCAGCAATGACATCGTACACAGCCTTGGAAATGCGGTTGGCGTGGTCATCCAGACCAAGGTGACGCAGCATCATGGAAGCAGACAGGATCAACGCAGATGGGTTGGCCTGGTCCTTGCCCTTGATGTCGAGACCGACGTGTCGGCAACCTGGCTCGAAGACCGCAACATCCCGGCCCATGTTGCAACCAGGCACGATACCAGGTCCGCCAACCAGGCCCGCGCCAATGTTGGAGAGGATACCGCCGTAAAGGTTAGGCATAACCATCACATCGAACTGCTGCGGCCGTGACACACACTGCATAGAAGCATTGTCGACAATCATGTCGTTCGTCTCAATAGTCGGGTAGTCCTCCGCGACCTTCTTGATCGTGTTTCGGAACAGACCGTCGGCCAGCTTCATGATGTTGGCCTTGTGGATGCAAGTGACCTTCTTCCTGTTGTTGGCCAGGGAGAAGGCAAAGGCGAACTTGGCGATGCGCTCAGACTTCGCGCGCGTGATGATCTTGAGGGACTCGACGACGCCGCTGACGGACTGGTGCTCGAGGCCGGAATACTCACCCTCGGTGTTCTCACGGATGATGCAGAAGTCGACGTTCTTGTGGCGGGTCTCGTAGCCGGGGATGTTCTTGATGAGGACGATGGACGCGTAGATGTCGAGCTCCTGGCGCAGCGCGACGTTGAAAGACTGGTGGCCGGAGCGCTCGACGGGCGTGTGTAGGATACCTGTGCTATACATTAGTTCGATAATCCTGCCATTTTGACTTTCAGGTTTACCATACCTTTCAGACCAATCTTGTTGCGCTTGAGCGAAGCAATCGACTCCCGGAATAGCTCCTCGGAGTGCTTGTCGCCAGACTCCATCCCAGACACATCGACCTGCTCCCACTCTACTGGCACATTGTCTGCCTTGAAGATCTCCTTGACTGACTCGGACACTTCCGCACCAACACCATCACCTAGCCCAATGCATCAATGATCTGTGCCTTTTGTTCCTGAAAGCTGGTTGTCGTACCTGGGATGAGCGTCACGGTGTACTTGCCGCCGAATTTGGTAGGCTTGAAAATATCGGTTTGGACGGTGGCCATGGCTTCGCGGTAGCAATCAGTCCAGGTGCCATTTCGAAACTAACATGCTGTTCAAGCTGCCACTCACATCTTGTGGCCATTGAGGGTCCGGCAACCAATCGGGTGGCAGGCTTCGCACCCCGCGCAAGGGCCTATGAACGGACATTGGAGGTCAGCGCTGTGATCCATATACACATATGGGTGTGGTAGAAGATCTCTGGCTACGTAGAGTATGGGAGAGGGCTCTTTGGAATATTCGTCTTGTTGCATCGAGCGCCTTGGTGTTGCCCAGACCAAGCTCTTGCTAGTAGTAGCTTACCTGCGCCGTTCTTTGAGAGCTTCGCGCCAGCATGTTTGCGGTTGTCTTGATCTCAATTCCAGAGGATTAGTGAAGACCAAGCTGCGCGGTGTTGCAGAGCTGGAGTGGAGAGTGGAAGTGGGTATGTGGATTCCTTTTGCGGCGGTTAGGTGAAGCTTTGCGGAGCAAAAGAACCGGTCTTGGCGCCGACAACACAGCTTCCCTTGTTCGCCAACGTCAATCCGCATGAGCTCTAATCATTTATTACTCTCACCACCCACTCACCATGTCGGCTCTGGGCCAGGATGTCATTACCAAGGTCTCGACGAAAGGTATGCCGCTCAAAACTTACAATTCAAAAATCCTAATCGCCTTACAGCTGCAAATGATTTCGTCGATGCATATTATGGAGCTCTGCAAGGATCGCGCAACACAATAGCAGACTACTACGTCGCAAAGGACACTCTCCCCGATGGCAAGACCGTACCATTAATCACATGGAACGGCAATGCTGTGAACGATGCTGCTGCCTTCCAAAAGATTTTCGAGAACGACATGCCATACACACACTACGATGTCCAGTCGCTCGACTGCCACGTGCTCAACCCAAGTTATTCTGCCGAGATCAATAACGCGGAGAAGAACATGTCGGTAGCAGTTATGGTCAGTGGATATGTGAGACTGGAAGAACCAAGGGAAGGGCCTATGAAGGGTTTCAGCGACACATTCGTGCTCGTGCCGAATTCGAGTGTTGGGAATGGGAAGGGACCGCAGAAGCAGAAGAGGGGCTGGTTGATACAGACTCAGAATTTCCGATATGTGGTATGAGATGAGGATCGTTATTACTCCGTATCATCGGTGATTCGGAAGCCACATTCCACAGAAAGTCTATCGAGTTCAAGAAGGAGAAATGATGAGGACCCACCTGACAGCAGCTCATCTCGACACAAGTCGAGTTTGTGTCGTCTCGAGCTGGGGATGAGGAATGAGGGTTTGGGAATGAGACGGAAGGCGACTGGAGTGGGGGCAGTGAAATGATTAAGTCAGAGGGTATGTTGGCTGCGACTGCGACGAATATAATACAAGACAGTCACTGACTAAAGATGCCAGCTTAGGATCCCTCTCTGCTTTTTCCAGGTGGTTACACTGTCATTGTGGACTCACCCCTTCGAACAACAAACTTTCTCCACGCGCGCATAGCTAGAGAATCCTCTCAATCACATTTTGTCGAAGAATATTGCGTCCGGCTCCCTCGGGCATGTTACACAACTCTCCAGTTCCCAGGGCTTCAGTTGCAACTTCGTGACGTAGTGCATTCAAAGTCTGTCTACGACGCCTACATAGCCGGTAGATCTACTATCGAAACAGAAAATCTTCCGCCTTCACGTGTCAAGCTGCTCTTTCGCTCTACCTCCTCAGCCGTTCAGTCCTTTTCTTGTGCTTCGGTAATCCTACAGTCCAAACAGTTGCAGCATAGCGGCCTCGAACCAACATGAAGTGTCACGAGACTGACAGCGATCGTACTGCGGAGGTCATCGTCAGAGGAGACAACAAACAATGTGTCGAGTACAAAGACTTCGTGGACGAGGATGGTGCACTGTGCTGCTACATTCCACTCGACCTGGGTGAGAAGGTCAGTGTAGCCTGCTACTTCAAGGGAACTAGTCTACAGGGAACCTTCGATCTTATCGTCGACGGCATTCTACGAAATGCTGTCCCATTCAACAACAAGAAGGGTACCAAATTCTCCAGATCTGTCACGTTCGACGAAGGATACATCGACAAAACTTTCCGTGCTGGCAATATGCTAGTGGTACCTCTTGAACCTGACGTGGTTACGAAACAAGGCGAATTTGAAAGCGTTGGCAAGATCGAGATTCGTGTCTCGATCTTGCGGGTAGCTGATCAATCCCACGCTGTGTCGGATGTGAGCTGTTTCGCGGAAGCAGATACCTGGAAGGAACAGTACCCGTCTCCCATCGGTTTTCAGCACCTTGAGCCCATCTCTCAGATCAAAATCACCGCAGACGACGGGGAGCCGAGACCGTCCAAATACACCGTCAAGCGCGTTCGAGTTCAGATGAAGGCTTCCCGACCAGGAAATGAACCTTGGGCTATCTTCAAGTTCTTCTACAGAGCACAAGGTGTGTGGGCTTCTATTACAGCAAAAAAGTCTTCAAAGATCCGATTGATTTAACACTATTGCCAGGAATCATCGAGAAGGCCAATCTTGAGAAAGCGTCCAAGGAATCATACGTGCTGACTCTCGGCTCGGTACCAGAGGGAGCGTTAGCAACAAGAAGAGAAGGGACCTCATTCACTGAAGAGAGCTCAATCTTGCCTGGAACGGTCACGCGTGAGGCCAGCGAGGATATAAAGTCATCGGTTCCCCACTCCTCTCCATCACCTGAACCAACATTTTCCAACGATTCGCTCGCTACAAAAACCAACACAACTCAGCACATGATGTCTGACAAGTCAGATCAGTCCGATCTAGCAATTTCGCCACAGGACACAGTATCCGCTCCTGCCAAGATGACACTTGAGGCTAGCAACAATGCCAACAAAGGCGAGCAGCAGACCCAACTACTGACGCCCACTCCTTCCCCGAAGAAGGCACGCGACAGCAAGTTCGAGGAGACAGTTCAGACTACCACGGATGCAGACGGAGGTGAATCCAATAACCAACACAAGCCGACACCGAAGCCAGACACCGACCCCAACAAGAAAGACGGAGATGACATGGGCGACAAAGCAGTCAAGGACAAGACTCAGATCACTAGTTCCAAGAGACACGCTTCCGAGGTAACCGGCAGCGATACGAAGCGGGCCAAAGCAGACTTCTCCGCCGAAGAGAAGACGATCGCCGAGAAGCAGAAGCTGTTGGAAGAGCGCCGTAAGAAGAGACAAGAAGCTAGAGAGCGTGCCAATGATGCTGAGGTCCGTATTTCCACCCAGTTTACTCTCATTCAGGCGAACTGACTTGTTGTCCTTGCCACAGGCGAGACGAAAGGCGGCTCTCCACCGCCGTATGGAGGAACTGCAGCGTGAGATCGAGGAAGAGGAGCGGATGGAACGTGAGGCAGAGGTGGGCTCTATTAGATCAAAAGACAAGCTCGCTCGGGTTGTGCTAATGTTCTTTTGCAGGAGGATCGCCTGCGCAGTGAGGAAGCCCTGCGTAACTACGTCGACTAGCACTTTAGTCCTTGTACACCGGTACGGCATCCTGCGTCGCACCCAGGAATATCCGGAGAATCCCTATCGATATATGCTGCAGGACAAAATAGGATTTGCTTGGCTTCTGGTAGTTCCCTCCTCTGAGATTGCCGCCGATAGCTTGTTAAGCTCTGCGGTTAATGGGCGTACAAGTTTGGGGTGTTACATTCGGCATTTCGATAACTTGGTATTTCGTGACTTTGGTCAAGCTTTGCTCAAGGGGGTTTCAAAGCAAAGACCGCGAGACATGAGCGGTTTTGGGGGCGAAGGGCATTTTCAAATTTCTTAGGCGCACCAAAAGGGGGAAATCACTTTCATCTCAGTTTGCTCGACAGTTTCTCAGTTACACTTCCCATACAGCAACTGCTTCAATACCCATTGAGTCCTCTATCAAATCAATCTGCTTCCAAGTTCTTTGTGACAGGGTGCCGAAACTCGCCAAGGTGGAACTACAATAGTTCTCACAATGAGAAGTGAAAGGGTTTCAGTAACAAGTTCACGTGGAGCATGATGTCAGTCACGAAGCGTTTATCAGCTCTCTTTCACATGTTCCTCCCAAAGGACCTGTCTCTTTCCACATGTTCTCCACAAACGCTCAACGCCGCCGCTCTTGTCGCCGCAACCCAAAATCTCGAGATGTCCGGAAACCCGTTAGGGATAGAGAGTCTCATGGCTAGAAATGGCGAGGTTATCCAGGCGCTCAGGTAAGCTTCCAAAGTAGTTTCAATATTGTTGTTGCGCGGACAGAAGCTGACTGACTCGAACAGAGAAATGGAGCGCCTTTTCAGATCAGAAGCATCCGCCGACTTCACTATGCACTGCGGCACCGTCTCGTGGCGAATCCATCGCGCCATCCTCATCGCCCGCTCGCCAGTCTTTCGCGGACCGCTTGAACGCAACCCCACGGTACGCCTCCCTGCACTATCCCAGACACTCGAGAAGAGCCCCAACTAACCGAGTGAAGGTGACCAGCTACACCTTTCCTCCCGGCCTCTGCGTCCTAACAATCGACTGCTGGCTCCTCTACATCTACACCAACTCCTACACCTCCACCCTCCCTATCAACCAGGGCGTCCTCGCCCAGAACCCCGTCCGCCAATTTCCGAGCGACAGCCCCACCTGCGACGCCATGTTCCACGTCGCCATGAACACGGTCGCCCTCGTCTACACGGTCCCGGGCTTACGTGACCTCACGCTCCGCTCCTTCCAGGCTGTCTTGGAGCAGCACTGGGAGGTGGTGAGCTGGGAGGACATCGTAGAGATGGTGTATGTTGTTATTGGGCGGCACGAGCCGAGGTCAAGCTGGGCGCCGCTGCCGTATCGGGGGATTGTAGTGGGGGTTGTTAGGGGGCATTTGGAGGAGTTGAGCGCGCGGGAGGAGTTTAGGAGGCTGCGGAGGGTGAACCCGCAATTCGCGGCTGAGATCCGGGAGGCAGCACCTCGATGGAATCAGGAGCCCGCTGCGGTTGTTGAGGAACGGTCGGGGTGCCGGTTGCAGATGCGTTTGTTCTGGTGAGGCTGGTGTTCGGGGAGATCGACAGGGTGCAATATGGGGTTTGCATGCTTGGTTTGGAGCTGCTGCCGTTGGTGTGTCTCGGTGCTAGCTCACTACGAAGTTTTTCATCACATGTCCAGATTGTGAAGGTGTTTCACAGGAACAGCGATCTTTATGATCTCATGTTGCGGGGAGATTCTATTGGCATGTGAGGCCTTTGGAGTGAAAGCTATGCCTCGCAGCCAGACCTCAAGTTCCGCATGGGATATAGAGAGTGACTCCGCAACGCCCATGACCACGCCTCGAGATTTGAGAATGTGACGCTGACGCCATAACAGCATAGTGAAGTGAAGAAAGCCATCAAGTCCTCGGCGGATTCCGCATATTCGCCTTCACGCGCTCCACCAGTTCGGCTTTCGTAGCGGTCTCGCTAGGAAGCAGATTGCGCTATCATTGATCAGTATGTGAGACCAGCCATCTCTGAAAGAAGTAAATCGGGAAAGAGACTGTGAGTGAGGGCGTACATTGTTCAGCCATCGCTTCAGTTCAGTGATACTCCAAGTCTCTGTGTCTGCAGATCTCGGTCAGATTGGAATGACAGATCACTTCAAGATGAGAAACACAAAACAGTCTCTAAAGAGATAAGTATGGAGCAGGCATACCGCCGGTGGGATCAGCTTCAGCAGGGAAAATATCACTCGGTCCCCAGATTGTCCAGGCTGCTACCGCTGTGACAATGCCGGCGAAACCTAGAAACAGACTCTACACAGTATGTCAGACATTATAGTGCTCCAAGAAGTTTGCAAGGAATCTGTGTTTGCATACTCGAGAGTTCGTAGCACGATCAAGAGGAGTCGGCATATTGACAACTAATGTGAAGATATTGAGGGGATTTCTCTCAGGTGGAAAACGATTATTGAAAGCGTTTTAATGATAATCCGGAGAATATGTCTTTCTCTACCTCCTAGTAATTGACTTATTGATGTAATAACTCTCTCCAGTTAACTTACGTGGCCAGTCTTCAAACTTGGAACTGGCCTGACTGACGTTCACACGAGCATTGGCTTGGCATGTCCCTGCGCCACACTTCTCAGCCACATATTCTCAAGCGAGGCACCTCCCGCAGAAATCCAGCCCGCACAACAATTTCACCTGACGGCAGCAGCATCACGAAGAATTCCACTCATTCCGCTCAACACCGCCCACCATGCCTTCCGAAGTCTCAGACATCAAGCAGTTCATCGAGATCTGCCGCCGCAAGGATGCTTCCTGTGGGTTACCCCATCCCGAACTCCAAGAGAATGGAGCGCATGCGATCCTCCAAGTCAAAGGCGCAGCTATTCCGCCTCGACCTAGCGCAGCGATACCTACAGCAATGACATATATTGGGCGCATTGCTCTGGAGACCGAGGCTAACGATTGTATTCAACAGCCGCGCGGATAAAGAAGAGCACCAAGAACAACCAGATCAAGTTCAAGGTCCGATGTCACCGCTACCTCTACAC